>JAZBGZ010000489.1:0-41216 GCA_037414795.1 Stenodera caucasica | reverse complement strand
TATATAGCTACTTATAACATTATCAGTAAATGAGATAGCCGACAATTTAAAAAAATTAGCTTGCTAATTTGAATAAAATATAATGAAATGATAAGTTTATTCATCTATTAACTCTCTCGATAATTTTATTTTGTTAGTTAGATGAAAGGCAGCCAAAATCTGTTCTCGTGGTAATTCACTATTCATTTTGAATAAGGTATGATTATACATATAATCAATGATTATTTAGAAACAACCGTGAATTGATGCGATCAAAATACCACCGAAGTATAATTAATTATTCCAATTTCGTTGAATGAATAAATAAAAACTGAAATCTAATAATCTGCAAGATAATAGATACATAAATCACATATTTCTCGCGTTTTATCTCGAAAATTACTACCTACTGATAATCATTAGACATGGTTGACCGAAAAAGTTTCAGAAAATTTAATTTTGATTGTTTTATTATCACTTATCTATGGTTTTATGTGTGACAGCAATCGAATTTAAAAGCATCTTACGATTTTGACAATCTATATGACAGCAGTTTAAAAATGAAGCATTTATACATATACGGTACACTCAATGACACAAGCTCAAGAAGCTTCAATTATTTGTGAACAATTATACATGAACGAAATTGATAAATAAATATTAAATTTGATCTTGGAATGTGAAAGATAAAATATTTTCATGAATATTTATCGGATTCACCAATGATTGTCCTGATGCAATCACTAACGATATTGTTGGAGATACACTTAAACATAATGAAAACATGAAAGCACACTGAATCGATTATGTAGAGTCCTGAAAACAGAATAATTTTTCATCTCATAACAAGATTTGAAATTTCGTCGATTTTTCAATGAGTAGCTCTACAACGATAGTTCAAATAATGAAAATAACAATTATAATTGTTGAAAATTGATTCACGTTATTTGTTCTTGATGTCGTTGGATAAAAAAAGTTGATCGTGTTTTTATTTCTTTCTGATATGAAATATTATCAATCGGATGTATTCTCTTTAAATATAATTTTGTCGGACATTCAATGATCTTAGCAACAAAAAAAAATATTTGAATATTTCGAAAAATTATTAATGAAAAATGCGGTTGTTGAACATAAATCACACAAAAAGTCACGATTTACATAAATGTTATGGAAAACACTCAGAACAAGTATTATATTGATAAATGTAAAGATTGCTACAAAATTGATTGTGTTATTGATTCTTTCCTTCGTCTTTTTACCTTCACTATGAACTTCATTTAATAAACTCTCAATTAATTAAGGTTTCAATAATAGTAACAAACTTGCCAAAACAGTTTGAAATTATGATTTGGAATTATTATTAGTAATAGCCTTGCTCTATGGTTTCCAAAATAAAGAAAATGATGCCTGATAATTAATAAAAATGTTTTTTTAAGATTTTTTGTGACTTGTGACTTTGTGCAAGAATATTGCAATTCACATGGTAATTAATCATTCGTTTTATAGAAAAACAAAAGAGCAATTTAAATGAAAATCAAAGATTTGATAAGATGAACAAATATATCGTTCTCTCACAACCAGTGGCGTAACATTGATACTAAGATCAAGTGCTGTGAAAAAAAATGCTGCATATTGAATAAATTATTGTAAATTAAATTCATTGATGAATTTGTATCGAAATTCTTGCACTGTGTATAATTGATTGTGTAATAAGACAAATTCTTATGTAAAAATACTGATGAATTTCAGAACTCATGAATTTTGTTATTTTCGATTCATTCGTTTGCATTATTTTTTTTAATTCGAAAGCCATTCTCGATGAAATTTTTTTCAAATTTATTACTGTCTTATTAAACAAAGATTCAATTGACGTCACGTCAGCACAACAATCGAAACTTAAATAGCAATTTTGATAGTTCAGTTGGTTTTTAACTTAAGTATTGACTGCATATGATCCTTTCACGTCGTATTTCATGCATTCTGATTATTTTGACTCGATCAAATGAACTTTGTAACTAGTCTTTGTTCTACTTCCATTCCCGAGAAGTTGAATCGACATAAATATCTTCTCGAACCAAGTTTCATTAATGTTAAAGAAATGATATTTATTTTGACCAACAATTGTGTTTTCAAATCAAATAATTTTTGGAGATTGTGGAAAAATATTATATTTTTCACTCATTTAAAATTCGAAATTGAGAATTAAACTATGGTACGCTTGAGTATATCAACTTATTTGTAACAGTCAATGAATGAGTGATATTTTGATACGATTAAGCAGAAGAAGTTTCATGAAACAGTCAATAAAAAAACAAAGCAAGAAAATATTATAATGAATAAAATGCTCATTAAATTTGTCCACAATCAGAGTTTAATTATCTATCAAATATCTTCAAAATAAATTACTCAAAATATTCAATATGATCAAGTTACCATCAAGTTGACGGGAACGATTGAAAAGTTATTCATTGTGATGGATTTTTGTATTGTGCATCACTTGATTAATTATAAATACACAAATATCCAGAATACACTCATGTCAAAAACGGCTGGATTCACAAAAATGCAACTTTTGTAGGATTAAAGAAGCTAGTTGAGATACCTATCTGCACTTTGTTTCATCTCAATAGCTATTGAGGTTTAGGAGAAATCGATGAAAGCGTTAATTTTTTGAGAAACATCAGGTTAGAAGGCAGTTAAAAGGCAAACACGGCCACGCCGTCGAGAGATTGAATTTGTTAATTTTGACATATATTTTTTATGATATCAGTTCAATCACATCTACCTGCTCCTATGTCATCATTCATAAAAAAAAATATTATAATTGTCAGTTATCCAACGAAAGATCATATCGATTTAAATATGTACCGGATGTCTCTGCCTTGACAAAATAATTCACTGAGCAAATCGACAAAGTCTTTGGAATATTGGACAAGAATACCTGGAGTAACCTTGAGTATCAAAATAGATTCGATCGCTAAACCAAAACTATCATCGAATTTTGAGCTAAGACATACAAATGATCAAGTTTACCTCTGATTTATGATTTCATCCCAGCCTCTGTACATTCAATAGAAAAAATTCGATACAATTTGTGTTGAATCAGAAAGAAGTTCAAGCCCCTCCAATGTAGATCAAAATCTAGATGATGTCTAGATGTGTTAAGTATACAACATATTGCTATGACTTTTTTCAATAAAGTTAATGAGTACGGAAAAAACCTCCCTCTGCATCAATAAGGTGTATTTTGTGGAGAATCTGGTAAATAAATACATACAGTCTATTTTAGCTAAAGGGTGAATGCCTTTTAACAGCTTGATTGTTCAAAAAAGTAGCATTGGCGTGCATTGTTTGAAATTTTGGAGTGACAATATGTCTATTTTGTAAATGGTCAAATCAAAATCAACCTTTTTAACTTCAATTAACTCAAAAACAAAATCATTAAGAAAATAATTGAAATAATTATTGATAAAATAAAATCATTCCAATTAAAAATATAGTAGACATCGTCGGTAACAGAAGTACTTGGAAAAACATATCAATCAGACATTGTTCAATGTTTTTGTTGTAAAATGTATACAATATCGACTCCATACAGATTATGTTCAAGTTTCGCAATAACAATCAAATTATTATTAAATAAATAATACAAACAAAAAAACAAAAAAAAATTGAAAAATGCAAAGAAATTATAATTAAATAGTGAATAAGAAAAAAAAATTATCAATAATAATTTTCAATATTCCACTATTCTCACTGCTAAATTTTTGATAATATATTCATCATTCGTTATGTTTTTATGGCCATTTTTGATTGCATGTTATTTTGGCGCTTGCTTTGGCACTAATCATTATTATTATTTATTATTATCATTCATCATTATCGTTATTTCAGCTATCCTTGGATGTTTTATATAAATCGGTTCTTTTCAGGACCAAAAAATTAGTCAAACAAAGAATTCAGAAAACAGATTCTCAGAATTATGGAAACAAAAATATTGACGGCAGAAGTACGAATTTAAATGAAACAAAATAATTATTACTATTCACCAAAATTACGTTAAATTTTGGATAACGTCATTCAAAATATTATACCTAATATATATTTTTGATTATTTCTATTATATAAAATAATCTTTCAAAATTTATTTGGAATGAATATATAAAACTTTTAATTTGAGGATCATGTGATATAGATTGTCTGATCAAATTCGAAATCATTACGTTTTTCTAACATAATTTATTCAAAAACTTCCAGCGTTTCAGATTTTAATTGTTGAGTGCAATAATGATGATTATCTGGCAGCTGGTGCGAAATATTTATCTCTTTATTTGGTGGGGCAATGATTGGTAAACTCCGCCTCCACATTTTTTTCGCAAAACATTGCTGGTTGCAACACCAAGATATGCACCATTGAGACATTTATGGTCATATAGTTTACGTTCATTGATATATTCATCTAAAATGCTGCCATTTGTATAAAAATAATAATCACAACATCAAAAACAATAACAACTAATGAAAAAGTGAAAACTCAAATACCTTTCTCCATATAGATTCGTTTGTATTTTTTTTCTCTTTCTACTATTTATTAAAAAAACTGTAAGCAAATGTGATGATATGATTTGCTTAATTTTTGATTTCAATTCCAATTGTGTAGAATTTCCGAATTAATCGTTATTGTCATAAGGGCATTCGTTAAAATCAACTTCTCATAATTAATAAAGCTATTCACCGATTTACATGAAAGATAGGTTTTGCAGAAGTCCGTGTAGATCGAAATTGTGGATCTTGATATGTTAAACGAAAATAAGCAAGAATGTACTTTCATTCGGTTTGGTTTATTCAGTTATTTTTACTCAAAATAAAAGTGATATTTCTTAAAAAGATAAAAATAGAAGTCCTGACGAATAAACAATATATCTGTCAAATGAAACGTATTCGAATAGCGCGCTATAACCAGTTGTGTTTTGGCGTGGTGTTTGAATTGAAACATACATGGTTTATTTTCAGAACAAATACAAATTTAATAACTTTCGTGCTAATGAAACGAATGGACGTATGGAATTCAGTTTCAAATTTTGATTTAGCTCAGTTCCCAGAAAAAAACATTCTCATTGTTATTTAAAAAACTAAACAACAAATAAAATGATATTATTAATTTTAATTTTGTTAAAAAGAATGTTTTCAAAATTCTCAAACTTTCGTATATACGACACTGTAATAGGAGATGGAGTATCGGCCGTCCTTCGACCTACAATTCCGGCATCTCATTTCAATTGACTAACCACTAACATTTGACTGTTTTGGCTGGATTCCAAAAGATATCTGTCAAATAAAACATATTCGAATAGCGCACTATAACCACTTTTGTTTTGGCGCGGTGTTTGAATTAAGACATACATGGTTTCTTTTTGGATCAAATACAAATTTTAGCGAAATAATAAAAAAAAAATAGTTCAATTAAATTAGTATTTCGATAATGTTGTATAACATTCCTATAGAATTACATTCAAATATCGTCCAAAAAAAAATTATCAACATGTTTTATATTCATAATTAATATATGAAGTTCATCTTTATCAAAAAATAGACAAATCGCTTGATGATTATGATGATGTAAGATTAATGGCAAATGGGACGAATGCCTTAATTCTATAGAGAGTAAGAGATTGATTTGAAGTTTCAAGCTGCCCAAAATAAAGACATAAAAAAACCTGACAAATACAAGTTGATGATAAAATATTAAGTGTTACACATCTCTTATTGCACCTAGATAAATCATTTCACTGATGATTACGAATAAAAGTATTTTTTGTATCTATTTTACCTTAATATCATTCTTACTCGTATATTCAGCACTTATTGCCAATGTTAATTGTCAACATGAATATTTTATATTCAATCAAAATAATCATCCGTACAATCACAATCACATTAGAATTCCTCATTTTTATCCAACACAAAATCATCCATTAACTCTCAATGTGTTGGATAATCATGAAATTCTCGTCTATTATTTATATAATTTCTAACAGGTTTTGCAAATTATTTCAAGCTATTTGATAAATCTTTCAAAATTGTTTCACATCTAACTGTAAATTTGTTGAACGTAAATATTAATAAGATCTGAACATTTTCTGTGATATGTGATCAAATGTATGTAAATGATTTGAACCATCATTTTTAAAAAAATATAAAATTTTATTAGCGATTGAAGGAATTGGAAATATTATTTCTTTATAAATTTATGAAGTTATATTGAATATAGTAAATAATTTTCATAAACGCAAATATAAATTAGAACATTACAATTACAAAAAGCAAACGTAAACAAGTACCCAATAATAAAACAGAAATACTCATGTGAGCGTGATTATTCATAATGAGAATTACCGAAAATTTGAAAACAGATTTTTATTAAACATTGCAACATCAACATATCTTTATCGGGTTCATGATGTTCAATTTTTTCCAATTGCTTTATTAGTCTCGGCAACGTTATTTGTGCTGCTTCTACAGCACCATTCAATAAATTTGGCATAATCAATTGACGATATTTTGACCATGGTTCATTATATACTATGCTGAATTGTGGCCAATTTCCATTACAAGCTTCACATCCACATTCGAATTGAAAATCGTTCAATAGATTCAACTGGCGATTGGATTTATTTGAAAGATGATACAAATAATTAGAACTATAGAATAAATGAATAACAATTGGAAATTTGAGTGAATTTTCAAATGATAGTAATAATCAGACCTGTACGAAATGAAGCGTTGTTGTCCAGCTCGAATTGATTTAATAGCTCGCATTATAATTGTTGAACCATGAAATGTATGGTAAATATTCGGACAACGATAATGATTGAAAAGACTACCAATCGAATATAGACCAATACCGAGTGACTCGCAAAATCGATGGTCGATTGATATACCACGAATTTGACTAATTGGTGAACAATCATTCATAATGCAAAATAATGTGAATAGAATTTTCATGAAAGATTTCCTATTTACTGATCGATCAAAAGCTTCAAAAAAATCTGTATATGTCGATAACCATTCATAAAATACTGCTGTTGAATAACTGGAATAGACTTGATTGTTGAAAGGAACTTTTTCGAAATTTCGACCTAATTTCCAAATTTCGCGGAATCTGGTTGACGAATATTCACCATTCGGATCAATTTCTTCATAATTGTCAATATTTTTATATTCTTCACGTTGTTGAATTGCTATTCTCAAAGCTAATAGCACACCTGTATTCACTTCATTAATTAGATTTTAGGACTCCATCATTAGACATATGTATTTATGAGAATCATTCCACGCTGTTAATTTACATTGATCACAACAATAAAAACAATACATGCAGGTATCGCACAGTAATAAATTATAACAAACCTCGAAACATTGATGGCAGATTGGTTGATTATTGTTTGTGACAGTGGGAAAGAGCTTTTCAATTATCAAGACTTTACCAATTTTAATATTTTTCGTAGCAATGATATGTTTACCATAAGTGTTATCATTTGCAATTTTGATTGAAGAAGATGCATTTGGTACTTTTTGGTTTCTTTTAGATAATGTTGGCAATTCTTGGTAGAATTTCGGTTTTGATACATTACTGATTTTCTGTTTCAAACGATTCGCTCTTATTTTTAATTGAAGCGCATTTTGTCGAAATTCTTTAGGACAGTCTGTCAATGCTCGATTGAGAGGTCCTAGAAAATCATTTTGAACAAATTAATGAAACAGTCAAATAATCAATAAACAATCAATGCTTATTGGGAAATTGTACATTTACTTGAAACTCATATACAGTATGTCCCACAGAGAAACGAAACCCTTCCTCTTTGAGCTGATTATAGCGATACATTTCACCATTTTCAACTCAAATTTACCTTTATTGTTTTTGAAAAAACTAAGCCACGATTTTTTACAACATACGAATGACATCCTTTGTATTC
The DNA here is from genome assembly GCA_037414795.1 of Stenodera caucasica. NCBI lineage: Eukaryota > Metazoa > Arthropoda > Insecta > Coleoptera > Meloidae > Stenodera > Stenodera caucasica. The sequence continues at coordinate 33,261 of JAZBGZ010000489.1, read as the reverse complement.
TCCATCATATTATTTTTTTTTGATAAACTAGGCCTTTTGCCATAGTCTTTCCCACTTACATGAAACATACTGTGTAATCAATTCCAAATATGTACTAAACATCACTCAAATCTCAATGGTCACAGTATTAGAATTGATGATTTCTATTTGACAAGATTCAAGTAATGCAAAAAATAATTACAAAGCCCGTTTTACAAGATTAATATTTCATAAAATACTTTTGGGTAGCTAATCGGATAAATCGATGATTCTAAATTTTTTCAAATGACAGCATTCTAAATAGACGATAACAACTCAATTCAGCAAGGCAAATTTTTGACACCAGATAGGTCGAAATCATCAAATCAATAAAGAAAAATTGCCTCCTATAGACTCAAGATAAAGGAAGGTAAACTTCGAAAATGAATAGAGTAACTAATAAATAATCTTGAATGATACCACGTATAGTAATTTTTGAAAAAAAATCCTATTTCCAATAAGAATCTGCGGAAAGTTTCCTACATAGAATCTTGCTCTTGAAAATACAAAAAATTGTACAAAAAAACACAATTGACTCGTTTAGTGTGTGGCGAAGCTCTCTGAAAAACGCTCCGATGAAAATTATGAAAATTTGGAGGAAATCAAATTAAAATTAATGATTGAAGCTAAATTACGATCAATTAAAAATTAGACTGTACTATATTTATTAATAATCCTGGATATTGGAGATCCAATTCTGAAAAGGTGAGATCGAGATGACGAAATTTACTTATTAATCATTAGAATTGAGTCGAACAATTTCTGGGAGAGAGCTGAGAATTTCGATGAAAGAGCAAGGAATTTCAAAAACGTATCAACAAAAAAACAAACAATCATAAATAGCTCACGCTTCCAGATTCCTCATAAAATTGATGTTTGAATAAATATTTGGCTCGTTCATGTAAAATTTTTGACTTGATTTTATTTGTTTCAGCCAATGCCAATGTTTGATCAAATTTTCCAATAATATGATGATGGAATGTATCAGTATTAAGATGAAAATCATTCAGAACTTTTGGTGATATCATCACAGCTCGATCAATTTTCTTCGCTGGGCGTATTGGTGGAATTGATTTTTTTGTTTTCAGTTTATTATGGAAAAACTTAACTTTGTCAATTAGATCCATTTTGATGAAACAACATTCACATTTATTACCCAATAAAGTTTTTGGTTGATGAACAGATAACCACCATTCGTTCATTTTCTTGATTTTCACCACACTAATTCTAGTTTCAAATGACAATAAGCTTTCCTTGAACACAATTCTATAGTTAACAACATGACAATTTATTAAGTAATATTATCTGTTTTGAAATTATCCCAGGCGATAATATTTATTTATGTCTAATTTCAATCATATAACATCAGCATTCCTTTTTAATTTCATTTATACATGAATCAGTAATTATTATTATTTTTTTATGATTGATTACGATACGCGTGTAGACAAATCAATCGTGAAGAAGTTGCCTTATGCAGATGCAGATCAAGCTAACAATAAGTTGAAGATATAGTGGCGTAGCTAACTCTGCCGGGTCCCTGTATCAAATTTTTTTGAGGACTTTTTTTCGGAGAATAAATAAAAATACTCTTATGAATAAATATATTTGTAAATAAAATGAAAAGTTAGGATGGTTTTTTTTCTAGAAAGATTCTACCTCAATGTCGATTTCAGGGGTTATCAAAAGCATATTGACTGGCCTCCATGGTATTTCCCCGAGACGGAATAATACAGTCCATTCCAGCTTAAGTTTGAATGTGCCGTAAAATCCCCATGATTGACAAAAATGAAAAGTGACTTACTAGGGCCTCCAAGGAATCACTAAGAAATTGTTTGGAATATAGAAGTAATCATGTAGCTATTCTTGAAATGGCTCAAATCAAGATCAATCGTCTTAATTTTCATCGAATCTAAAGAAAATGCGATTGAAAAACAAACGGGATAACTAATAAGCCAACTTGCTTAAATCTAGCAATCAAAATTACTTTTTCAATTCAACTTTTTTCAATTTTTTTTTCGACACCTCATGAAAAAATTCAGTGACGATTTTTTGCCAGAGTACGATATCCCCTTCATTTGCTTTTGATAAGATTTTTTTTTGATTTTATTTGAATAAGTCTCAAAAACACTCAAGGTAATTCTGACAAAAAAGGCCTTGGGTCTTACTTGAAACATGGTATATAATAGAATAGAGAGAAAAAAAGACCTTGAAATAAATAAAAGGAAAACGTTCAACGTTCAATCCACGAGTTTTGCTGATTTCTGTTTATTCATAAAAAAATTAACAAGTTTGTTTATTTATTCCAGCGTAATTATATTTAGACTAGGATTGTGGATGACATCTATTTCTTTTTTATTGGTTCATATTTTTAAAAAAATAATATAAAATTATTAATCAATCAAAACTTTCAGTACTCAATTATTTATGAATTTATTCATTTCATAAGGCTGGCTTATTCTGAATTTTTCCGGCTCTTCCAAAAATATCGATGTTTATTTTGGTGAGGGGAGGCTCAGTTTTCCTCAAACAATCGAAAATATCTCCGGTAGTTTTTACTAATCTTTCCGGTGGGAATGTGCTCGCCTCTACGTAGTCCCACTAGACTAATTTCTTGTACAAACGATAAATTTGACCAAATAAGCATTTTTATCTGTTATCTATCCTTTTTCATACTCTTACTAAATACTTTCAAATACTACTCAATCCATTTCTCTTATGAATTAAAATTTTAAATTTCATCAATTCATTTTATATTCTTGGCATAATGAATGAAATATGCAATTATGTTAGGGCTCAAAGCGTCCTTGGTACGGTCCTGGCTACAGCTGTTTGTGCTGCCATCTATATAACATTATTCATGACGTCTCCACTGGTCCTCTCTTCCCATACTCAGAGCGTGCGTGACGTCATGATGTGTCAAATGTCATTTTATACGCGCGCTGATTGACCGTAATAAAAGGTTTTTTTGCTAAATCATTTGTCAAAAAATCAAAAATTACGCACCAGATATCGATTTCTGGACGTGTCCTGAAGCTATATACAAAATCACATGAAGGTAGGACCATTAATAATTATTGTTTTATTAGTATAAGTGAGTGAGTTTTCTAATTGTTTGGGGTTATGTTTATTTTTCTTCCAATTGATCAAGGAGGTATAGATACCTCCTTAAAATTGATATTGATATTATTTTTTATTTATTTCTAGCTTTCCAGAAACAAGCATCAATGGCTCATTGTGATTGTGATCGTAAGAAAGTGAAAGAGAAAATTTATGAACCATCAATGACACCAGATCAGATAACATTACCCACTAGTTAATTGTTTGGATGATAAATAATAAGATTCAATAACAAATGAATTGATAAATAATCATTCAAATACATACACATTAACAAAATTGCTAGCTGAATATTGGTTGAATGAATATAATAGTAGTAATAATAATAATGAGAATGATGATGTTGAAGATGTTGGTAATAATATAGAAAAAAAAATTACCAATTATTATTGTACGTCCTAGTATTGTATCATGTAATACAAATGAACCATTTGATGGTTGAATTGATAATTGGAATGATCCTACCGTACAATATAATGTGATGATCGAAGAATTGCTGATTTGATAACAGTTAATATTGTTATCAATCCAATGCTAGTATCAGCATGAAAAATTGGTACCAGTGAAAATAAAAATTTAACCATCTATAATTGATATACCGGTAATAATGATTGTATTCAATTTAACTTGAAATTAATAATAAATATAAATTAATATTTTTAAGGTATACGTAAATCCATCACATGAAGAACTAACATCGATTCATGCTCCAAATATATAAAAAAAGCATCAATTTTCCGAAATAATGTGGTATCCCACCAGTACAGTAACAGTTATACATTTATATAACAAATTCAATCAATTATATATGGATTGATCACAAGCATATGTTTTGGATACTTTAGTTTGGTTGATTGGAAGAAAACCAATGTAATTTTTTTTTTCCAAGCAAGTATTCGCTATTTGTTAAATTGATGGTGATGATCAAATTAGAAGATTTGGCACTTAATAGGCTGTCAAAGTAAAAGTTTGAGATCTAGGAAACAAGATATTGCATATGTTTTCCGTTTCATTGCTTTTATTTATTGATATAAAAAGCAAATACTTGTTTGTTTTATTATTGTTTGGTAAATTCCAATCAATTAATTCTAATAATTAATGTTTTTCAGTATGATACGTGTTTAAAAAAAATTGCAAAAGACAGCAACCTGCTCAGAATATTTCGCAACAGATGAATGGTTATTCGAAAATACAAATGTACAAAATTCATAGAAATCATTATTTTTGTTTTGATATAATTTGAATGAATTGGAATGAATATATTGAAAATTATATATGGGGATTACGTCAATTTATATTGAAAGAAAATTTCATAAGAGTACCAAAAGCAAGATGAATAATATTTTATTCATAACATAAATGTTTACAATTAATGAGTATTCAGTTTTCAACACTGAGATTTACATCACTAAGACATTTATGATCTAGAATGCTGCCATTTGTATGGAAATTATAAGCACAACATCAAAAACAAAAACAACTAATGGAAATGTGAGGATTTAGATTTTTTTCTTTGTATAGATTTGTTCGTTTTTTATTTTTGTTTATATTATTTATAAAAAAAAACTGTGGAAATGTTATAATTTTTATAGTTGGAATTATTTTCAAAAAAAAAAAATTGAGCGCTTTTATATTTTCGAACAGAAATTGTGCTCATTTCATGTATACACATTGACAAGATTACTAGCTAATCAATTATTAAAAATTGAATGATTAAAATAAAGACTGATTCAAATGACGAATATTGCGCCATCTAGTGTTGAATTTTTGTGAATGTCTGTACTCAAATTGTAATAGATTTTGAACAAATCAATTAATGAAAAAGAATTACTCATACAGGTGAAGTAGTCTGCCATTTTCAATATGGATAAATTAAGTTAATTAAATGTATTTTATTATTATTATCACTTTTATTTCTATGAATTAGAAAATCAAATATGAAAAATAAACAATAAAATGATCAATTTAATTGTATTAAAATTAAAGTGTTTTTGTTCTTGCGTACGAGTCAATCTATGGAGATTCTCTCAGTTTCATTCTAACGCGATCTTTGCTTCTATGCCTGATATCAACATCATCTCTTATCATAACTCCCCCATCGTTAAGATTAGGAAAAAAGGGTGTCGGCCTCTTTTCCTTCTTCCAAACCAGTTGATGATGCTCTGGACTCATGGCTTATCTATTTCCATGTTTCATTCATTCATTCATTTATCAATTTTTTATTTATTTATTTAATTTTTCTCAAAATTTCAATTTATTAATTCATTAATTTTTTTTCATCATCTATTTTCATTTATTTATTCATTTTGTTCTCGTTTCATCAAATTTTTATTATTAATTGCGATCTTCTTTCTAAAGCGTGGTTGTATTTTCGTGATCATTCTTTTATTCTGTTTTTCATGAGCTGGTGTTTGAATCTCTGGTTCTTGCTCTCTTTCTTTATTTCTGTATCGTAGCCAATTGGTTTGTTAATCTTCATTCACTTGATTGACGGAGCTGAATATTTCTTGTATATTGTTGATATAATTACCAATTTTATAAGCTCCACACTGTCTGTTGTCTTTGTTACAACCTCCTCTAATGAGACTTATAGGAGAGTATTGTGTACGATTATGAATACTGTTGTTATAACTCATCAATCCAAGTTGAACTATTTCTCCAATGTTTTTTTTGGGTTGATCAATTTTTATTATTCTCAAAGTCTCTAAGATTGTAGAGTGTACTCTTTCAATTGGTGAATTAGAATTTGGATTGTTTGGTGTGATGTGATGAAGTGTAACTGAAGCACCTGTTAGAGTTGCTATTTTGAATGAAATATCTTTACAGAGATTTTTAATTCATTCAAATGATGAGATCTTCAGTGCATTACGTTGATCAAAACCTAAATCTTCAAATGATGCTTTTCGAAAAGCTTTATTGAGAGAAAAATATTTAGTTGCTCGAAATTATAAAAATTCAAATCATTCAAAGGTATCAGAACAATATTGACATCATTGTAAAAAAAATAGGACATTTAACAAAAAATTGTTATCCTAATAAATAAAATGATACAATCAAAAATTGCAAATTTTAATCAGAAAGAAATGAAATCATGTTTAATTTGTAAGAAAAATAATCATTTAGAACAAAATTGTTTTTTCAAAAAATCAGTCATTAAACAAAAATGGACTTGCTAAATTTTGTAATTATTGTGAAAAAAAATGAACTTGAGATACCGAATTGTTTTAAAAGATCATTATATAATCGAAATAATTATATAAATGAAGAGTCTGCAAATTCTAAAATATCTACAGCTAGTGTTACAGTGATGAATATAAATAAACAAGATATCTTGAATATCCAAGAAGATAATGATGACTATGAAGTACTACGGAAAAAATCAAATTAATAATAATGATAATGATCAAAATTACAACGACTTTTTTGAATTCAAAACAACAATTGTAGTTGATTAATTAGGACAAATAAAGAATTTTGATAGAAATTGTTGAGAAAACACCATGTTTTGAGTCTGATTCGTTTTTTATTTGATTTTTATCAATTTTGCAGGACCGGTTTCGGCCTTTTGGGCCATCGTCAGCTGCACCTGAATTTTATATAATTATTTTCTTATTGATACATGATTTTTTAGCAACATATCTCTTTAATTACTTTCGTCAAAAATTTTTAAGAAACAGTTTCTCTGAAGAACATTAGTATTATTTAATATGAGAAAATTCACAAAATTTTTTTTTAAGTTCTTACAATTATGAATTATTATAATTTTTAATGACTTTGTCACTGTTAGAATTATTATTGTTAATTAATTATTATATTTTAAATTTTACAGGTTTTTATCTCTCTTTTATAGATGTTAAAAACAGACTGAATTATTTTTACCATTTCGAAGTATATCACTAAACTATAGTTTCTAGAAAAATTCTAGAATTTTATATTTATCAATTTGTCAAATTCTATAAATTAATAAAAAATCAATAAATTTCAGAATTTTAACATCATAGTGAAGTATTTTTTTTTCTCGTGACAATTTAGAGAAAAGCAATGATGCTCAATTATCAATGAAAATTAATTCGAGATCAAAAGACAAATTTATTATTCCATATTTTGATGATGAATGATTGATTAATAGGAGATGGGAAAAGTATAGGAGGATAGGATTTTTGAAAGGTTTTTGAGTTGTGTATGTAATTGGGTAAGATAGGAGAAAATGAGTGTGAAACTTATGTCTGTCTGATTATTTAATAATGTAGAATTTTGTTGTTTCTTATAATTGTGAATAACTAGTGCTTCTAAAAGAAGTGATTCTTCACTTTTTAATTTTTTTTGTAATATTTTTATGTTGTTATTATTATCCTTTGATTCATGTCCATGTTGAATAAGATGTTGGAGAAAGTTTGAATTTTGATGTTTTCTGTGTTCGTTAATTCAGATTTTAATACTTCTTCCTGATTCACCAATATAAATATTATTAAAATTATCACATTTTACAAGGTATACACCTGGATTTTCGATCATTCGTAATAATCATCTTTATCTTTGTTATTATTCAGGATTTGATTTGTTTTTCTTAATCATGCAAAAAAAATAATTCGCTACTACGAAAGATATGTCTACTTGTGTATTATAATGAACAAACTCAAAAATCATTCAAGAAATAAAGTCAATTGATTAATTAATTTTTATAATATTTTGAATTAGATAAACTGAAGAAAAATAACAAGAATGAAATGTGATAATTAAAATAAATATTCAAAAAAAAATTAAGAGTTATTCATTGAGAAACACAAAATCAACATAATTATTGTTATTGTTGTTATCATTCAAATTAAGCGGCTTGCAGACGATGCGCAGTAACTGGCGCAAGTACTTATCATTAGTACTTGCGCCAGCGTTCAAACGTTGAGTGTCACTTGCGAGGTGCCTTATGCAGTTGAACAATGCGCAGTGAGCGCTCGCGCGAGTAGTCCGGTGGTGTGAAGGGTGTGGCGAGGGGCAAAAAAGCTATACTTGCGCAAGGACCAGAGCAAGTGCTACTAAGCAACTTGCACATGCACTCGCACTTAGCATACTGTACATGATGTACAGTAGTAACTAGCGCAAGTACTTGCGCCAGCTACTGCGCATCGTCTGCAAGCCGCTTTTGTGTTTTGAGTATGTTGTGTTGTGATATAAGTAGTATAAATATGGGGATTCTACGCCGGAAGTGCCGTGCCGATCTATAGTTCCAGATTTGTCCGTAAATCGTTAAGAGTATGCAACTACCAAAACACGTGTGTAGCTGTTTTTCCAGAGTATGCAACTACCATTGTTTTTCGCGGGTATTTTTGAATTTCGGAGTGTTGATTTTAAAGTATTGTATGAAAAAATATGAGAAAGTATTTCATTAGTTAATTTTTTTTATTGAACAAATGACATTCAAAATATGAAACAGTTTTTTTGGTTTGTGAATTTAATCCCAATTTTCGCGCGGTAAACGCTCTCGCATTTTAATAAGTTCATGAAGTTGTTCATCATTTTCTTGCGAACGTTTCACATTCCTAGGGTCCTGTTGTTGTTGCTGGTTTTGCTCTCTCAGTCTGAATTGCTGCATGTTCTTCTCATGCCTCTGTTGTCTCTGCTCCTGCAATGCCTCGCGATGTTACCGTACCACGTGACTCGAAAGCCGATGGCTGAGCATCACATGGTTGTTGTTGAATGGACATATTGCTATGTCTAAGCAGGTTTATCTGTTGATTGTTATTCATCATGGAGTTTTGACTGTGAATAAATTGCAATTGTTCTGGGTGGAGAGTTTTATATGAACCTGAGATCGTTCAAGATCGATGGAGAGAGGATATGGTGTGATAACAAATAGAAAAAGATGAGATAGGAAGTCTTCCTCTAATATGAAGACAAAATGATTCTAATTTTAAATAGATAAATAACCACATTAGGATGTGATGGTTTTCAATGTCATATAAAGGATGTATCATCCGCAATAAAATAGATATTTTCAAAGCAGGATGAACAGGTTTACCCACAGAATAGATTGCAATTTTTCTTGTAAAAAACAAATTATAGATTACAATTATATTATTTATTGATTTAATACAATTATTGGATTGATTGATGAGATAAATTGATATTGTAATGGTTCCAAGCGTAGGTTGATATTCCATCTTTTCTTATGAATCGTTTATCATCATGGTAACTCAGAGCTATTTTGTTTAAATTTTGCGTATATATGGTATGTAGGTTCGATTTGAAAATTGTCATGACACCATAGTATAGCTTCTTCTTGTACAAACAATCTCTATAATTATCCATAATTAATCTATCGACGACGGTTCTCTTAACACCTTTTGCTTTTTTGATTATTGAACTGTTGTTGTTGTTGTTACTGACATCAATTGAGTACATTTTTGATCTCAAACCAATAAACTCTCGCATTATCTTGCCATTATTTTCATCTTTCATCAATCCTACAATTTTTTTGTTTTTCAGTGGTATATTATATGGATTGTCTGTTGGATACTCAGAAGTATCAGAATAGTTATCGATATCTTCTTTTATATCATGATAGAAATCATCAGTGGTTATAGTATAAATTAATGAATCTGTATCCATATAGTTTAGAAGCAGTTGTTCATTGTATTTGGGGCGCATGTATTCATAATGAAAATTATACATCAACAACTCTGATAACTCTAATACAGTAAATCCAATGTAAATTGGTTCATTATAACAAGTCCTGACACGTTCCAATTGTATAGCAACCATATTAGATGTAAAATGAGCTAGTGTACGATGTTGTGTATTGAGATCAATGTAATTCTTCAATCATAATGATTGTTGGAATTGTAGTTCACGATGAATTTTTATAATTTTCAAACCATGTCGTATACATTGTTGTAGATTCCTATAATGGATGATATATTCTTTTTTATTTGTTAGATCAGTGATTGACTTGTTAAACATTGAATTTGGACTGATTTTATTTTCTGCACAAAATGGAAGATCGTTATGTTTCTCGTGTAGATCTTTCGAATACTCCAAATCAACTCCAAAGATATATCCAATTGGTGAATTTTCAGGAATTGCCATTGCATCAATTGCATCAATATTTTCAATTCATTGGAATTCTCCATAAGGTAGTGGTTGTGACATTGCCCATCCATATAGATTGTTTGCATCCAAATACATTTAGTATGTACTTGGTTGAGATGAATTGTAATTTTCCATGTATTTATTATTTGCCAACGAATGTCTGTGAGAACATTGTGTGATGCCACCTCTAATACCTTTTTTAATAAATGAGTGCATATTGATATCAGTGAGTAATTCAATTTTAATTTCTATATATTTCAACATAGCATCTCACGACAAGGATCTAATTTGTAGATTTTTTGGCAAACTTTTCGAAAATTTTGAAAAATATCAGTCAACAATAGTACGTCAGTGATAAGATATAATTTCAAATAATCCCAAAGATTTTGACAATTGAATCTTTCCCAAACAACTTTGGCATGTTGATAATCTTGATTGGAACTAAACTTGATAACATGAAACGGAAAGAGTCTAAAAATCTCAATTCAACTGTTTCCTTCTCGTTAACCACAATTCGTTTTGATAATGAGATGTACAGTTCCTTATTCAATGGTAACAAATTGATATCACCTCCCACATTTTCTAGCGATTTAACAATTAAATGACAATCGTAGCCGGAGAAATTGTGAAAAAATATTGGAAAAAATTTCGGAATATGATATCGTAAATTACAACTTTGATGAGCAGGTCCTCGATATTTACCAGTGAAATGACAATGATCAGCTACTCTATCATTATTCAATTCTTTATCACATATATAGGTGGTTTTTTCAATTTGTAATTGTTTTTGTATCTCATTCAAATTCCTTCATTGGCTTAGGACATATTAAGATAGTATTATAAATAGATCTAACATCTTTCACCAATGAATCAATGAATTTATTTACACAATCCTGTCCATTGTATATTTCCAACTTGTTCAAATTATCATCAAACGAACATAATATGCAAAAGCACATGTAACATGTTCTTGTATATTGGTTGTTGAAGAAATACTTGGATCTGGTGAACATGTATCTAAATCTTGTAAAATACATTCAAAATCTGCATATATAACAAATGGAACCTCTATTTGTCGTTCAAAATTCTTGTATTCCAATTGTGCTGTCTTAGGTGTTGGCATAATGGTAACCATTTTGTTACAATCTTTCCTATGAATTGATAATTGTTCTTCTGAATAAAAGTGTATCAAACAGAAGTTGCAAAGGAAAAGTTGACATTTATGTTTTGTAATTCGACTTCTCAGTAATCTAGATATATTCTTAATCCAAACATAATGGCTCCTTTCTTCATTTTCCACTAATAAGAGATTAATATGGGTTGGTTTCTCGGATTTTGTACAATACAATGGTCCTATGATCTCATTATTTCACAATCCAAAAACATTGATACTAATTTCTGAATTTAACGATTCGAATTTATCGATTTCGTGTATTCTCATGACAAATTCTAAATCATCAAATACTAATTCAATATTATTTTTTAGAACTATTGTATTTGCTTTGATATTCTCAATCTCATACGATGTTGGTCTTTCTGCATGAATGTTTATAGGATATGAAGCAGAAATAACAGCCCATTTAAAACAAAATTCATCATCATTTCTAATATTAATACAAGCTCTTTTATTTTGCACTATTTTTGGTAATCGCACATAATGACTACCTCCTTTCAACGGTACATATTGATTTATTTTGATTTCTAAATGACTTATACCAATCAATGCCCAGCCACTATCTCTTTCTTGATATTCATCCATTTTTGTTTGTATTTTTGTCAACATTGTATGATAGTGTGAATTTATTTCATTTTCATTTTGTACCAGCATCATCTTTGTATTAAAGCTCTCAATTGTTTGTTCTTCAGTTTCATTTGTTATTTTCAAATAGCTTGCAAATAGTTCTAAATTGAATTTAAATAATGAATATTTCAATAACTGTTGTATTAGTTCAGGTATAACAGTTTCTTTGGATGATTCAAGAAAATCTTCAACATTTAAATCAGCAGTATCATTATTTTCATAAATTAGCGCTCCAATTCTTTCTTGATAGGTACTTTTGATCAACTTTAATTTGGATGAGTATGGTTGAGCAATTTTCAATCGATGATCTAATGTACGTAAATGATACCACCACCGAGCAACAGGTACATCAATTGAACATAAATCGCATCTTTTCGCATACGAACTTTTCTGTGGAACTGAATGTATTTGAATTGAGTTGATTATGATTTTTAAAATTTATGTTGTTTACCTTTCGAATGAACAGTTTTAAGATGTCGATTCAATGTATATGTTTTCGAAAACATCTCACCAAATATATGACATAGTACTTTTGACATTTTTGAATAAAAAATGTGCTGGCATGAAACACATATGGAAGAAGACTATGAACCCTCATTATTCAAGACCCCTTTTATATATCACGGGTTTTCTAGGTGCTTCTTATTGCATCATTTCCTCTCTAATAGATTAACAGGAAATCACAGAGATAATTCGCACATCGGAAGTTGCACCTGCATCCTTTTTTGAGAATTATCAAGTCCCTCCCTCTCTCCCTTCAACCCCTTTAGATAAGCAGGAGAACACAAAGATAATTCGTACATCGGAAATTGCACCTACATCCTTTTTTGAAAATTATCAAGTCCCTCCCTCTCTCTTCAACCCCTTTGGATAGATAAGCAGGAAAACACAAAGATAATTCGTACATCGGAAGTTGCACGTGCATCCTTATTTGAAAATTATCAAGTCCTTCCCTCTCCCTTCAGCCCGTTTAGATAGATGAGCAGGAAATCACAGGGTTAATTCGTACATCGAAAACCACAATTATTTTTACATACATCCTTTTCGTGGTTATTATCATCTTAGAGAAAAAAAGCAGGAAGCACACAGTTCTTAAAATAGAGTATTCATCATCTTTTGAATAGATAAAACACGAGAAGAATACAATCCTTCCTTTCCGTTTTTCATTTTTTCGAAAACAATAGATAACACATACAACAAAAACCACAATTCTACGTGCATCTTTATAAAAAATTGACAACAGGAAGTCCCTCCCTCTCCCCTTGAGAAAACTCATACTATAAAAGCTGCCGCATCAATTTATATCTTCATATTAAGAGAATTCAATGTGTAAATTTTATATTTCATCATAAATAAAATGTCTTCAATAATCAATTCATTGAATAGAGTTGGTAACTGTCAATACAAGAAAACAACAAGTATAAGTGTTCTGGAAAAAGATAAACCTTATAAGGTATTGAATATTAAGAGTATCAATGCTCGCTTTGGAACATGTATGGTGGCAGAGCTAGAAGATACTGCGGTTTATCTTCCGCATAGATTTTCTAAAGATTTAAACCAAGATAAGATCGATCAACTATTAATGGATGGAGTTTCAATCATCTATAATGGTTCAGAGGAAGGTAATGGAAAAAAAAACAATTTATTGTCTTGGACAACATAAATAATGTTTATATTAAATAAAAAAATAATATAATCAACTATATTGATAAATGTGTTTTTTTTTCCAAAGTTGTCAATTATCCATGTTCTCACCTTCTAAATAGACTTCCACCTTAACCAGTCTTCTCATTAGAGCATTATACAAAATAAGATGGTGTGTGATTTGTGTTTGAAGCGAAACATTCAACGTTAAAAGCTGATCCAACATTCTATCTTGTTCTAAGATCTTTTTCGTTAGATCCGTTATTTGGTTACTTTGCTGCATCATCTACAACAATATAAAAAAAAAATTTTTTTATTTTCAATAAATTAAAAAAATACTTCTGATACTTACATAATTGTTCAATGATTCGAGCAGATTAGAATTTGTTGATGTTGATGGTGTTGTTGTTGAAGACATTTTTTGTGCGATTAATTATGAATTTTGACCGTGAATAAATTAAAATTTTTCCGAGTGGGGCCTTTTATATGAATTTATACCTGAAGATTAATGGAGAGAGAATAGGATATGGTATGATAAGAAAAAAAATAGAATGAGACAGAGGGTTTTCCTCTTTCGATAAAAAGACAAAATAATTTTCAATAGATAAAGCACCACATTAGGATGCGATGGATTTCAAATAACAATTCAATGTCACGGATGTGTCATCCGTAATATGAATATTTCCAAAGGAGCATGAACAGATTTGAACCACAAAATAGATTGGAATTTTTTATTTTTCGAAGAATATTTATACATTATCAAAAAGCGAAAGCAAATTCTCATAATTATTCTCTATCTGACAAAAATTACAATAAATTTTGAAAGAATGATTATGATAATTATTGCATTGGTCAATTTTATTGAATTCTTCACAAATGATCAAGGCTTTAAGATCATCATCATTTTGATAGAATGCAGGCAGTTTTGTCCATATATTTGTTAGATGAAGCGGAGACATTCTCATTAATTTCATTGTTATTGTATTTCTTATGAAATAAATAGTGTTTTCAGCATCAAGAACATTTTTCATAATAACAGCACTTTCGGTCATTATGGACTTATGAAATAATCAATATCACTATCACTATCACTTGAATTTATATGATCAATTTTTGCAATTGAATTCTGCAACGTGTTCATCTTACAGACAACATAGAAACAATGACAGGTATCTGGTCCAGTTTTATTATTTTCATTTGACCAAGGACAATCCGTATAATGTTTTCCATATTTATTTGAAATGATACTTATTTGTTCGTATGGTTTAATGAATTTCAATAATTTCCTAATGCGGTATTTATCAATTATATATACATCATTATTTAAAAGTAACAATTCTGCTTCTTGAATAATAATTTCACTTCTCTCTTTGTCCATCTTACCAGAAAAACTACCTGCAGTTTTCAAGAAATGATTCTTTCATATTTCATTCCCCCTGTGCTCCAGCATCATTATGAGATGCAACAGAAAGATGTGTGAGTAAATCACGAATTTGTTCTAACACACTTTTGTCTGGACAAAAAATATTGAATAATTTCAAATCAAAGATCCCAGACTTTTCAATTTTGTTAGTGAACTCGTTAAATTCATAATAGTTATTATCTTCGAAAAAATAAATTAATCCATTCGTATATCAAAGTACACCATCAATATTTACTGGTATACCTGGAAATTTTTCATAAATTGTACTGGTCCACTTTCAAGTTTGGGAACATTCATCGAATTCACTCAATTTATCATAATCATGAAATATAAATGTTTTTCCTGTATATGAGTTCACTATTCCACGTATTTTTGATGATGAAGGTAGATCAAATACATCTTTAAATGTCTTGGGTGTTTCAAGTGTCATCTGTGGAAAATCTAATTTATATGTAATATTACCATCGGCAATAAGTATAATTTCTTCATCAGGTTTTTGATAGATTGATTGATTCTTGTGAAATTCTTACTATTTTGTAAATCTGGCAACCAATCTGTTAATAATAAAGGTGAAACGTATTTGGTTCGCTCAAGATTTATAACCCAAACATACATTTTATCAAATACATATAAATGATGATTCACAATTAAAGACGTATTGAGTTTTTTTATATTACATAAATCAATATTTATTGCTGTTGTTGTTATTGACGCCTTATTAGGTAGAAAATTTTCAGATATATATTTTGTGGTTGGAGGTTTTCTTGTTGTTGTTGTTGTTGTTTTTGTTGTTTTTGTTGTTGTGAAAACATTTTTAGGGATTGGATAGACACTATTTTTTTTGTTCCATATGAGTTTGCTATACCTAATATATCATGTTTTGACAAGTTAACTTCTGTATGTCTATTGAGATAGAATGGATACATTATTAAACTGTTAACATCAGAATGATCTAATCTCAATGTATGTCCAATTTCATGTACGACTGTATGTAGAAGACTATCACTATCACTATCATCAGGGTAAATGAAGTCCCAATGTTCTTCAAGATCAAGATGAATTTCCGTTATGTTTTCATAAGGTGCGGTTGGATAGGTAGCATGACCTAAGACTCCTCCACGACCATCAAATGTTGAACAATTATCAACATCATATTTGACGAAATATGAATGATAACCTTTAGTAAATGTGATGTACATATTCGCTCTTCTATATTGTACTTCTGTAAATTGAAGTGGTGAACCATCTTCCCAAATTTTAAATGCTCTACGTAACACCTTAAGAAGTCTCAGATCTGTATATGGAGTATGCCATGTTAAGTTCTTATGTAACCACTTGTTAAGACTAACTTTAAACTGAGATATATTATCACTTATACCACAACGAGGACTTTCCATTAATTTCCTAGTTTCTTCGTTGAGGTTACCTGTTACAGGTAAATTATAGAGGTCTTGAAATCGAATTATAGCGCTTTCAATTTCTTTATTTGGTGAGGTACTTATTAAACTTGATGAATTGATTAAATCAATCCAATTTGTCCATGTTTCATTTGATAAATATCCAAAAGTATGTAAATAATCTACTACATCACTAATTCCACCTATTTCACCATCAATAGGTACTATCACTAGCAAAATTAATTGTGAACACGAAGCAAGTAACATCATGATCAAATGATGAAAACGATTGACAAACTAATTTATACTTTCTACCCCTCCCTAAGAAAATCCAATATTTTCTCATGAATTTTCTTGTGTACACAATATATTAATGCACCAAATATAACTATAATAATAATTACAATTATATAGAAACTGATGAACATATGCATCATCATCATCATTATCAAGTTATATCTTTAATATCAATCCAACTATCATAAACTTCAGCAAACCCTAACCACTCAACATATAACTTATGTCCTTTACGGCGCAAGACCTTCTCAACTAAATAAATACTGGGATTGTGGGTTTTCTGTAATTCTTCTTTATAAAAACATCCTTTTATTGGTTGGCCATTCAAATCTTCTAGTAAATATGTTTCAGGATTGGTTATATTAACTTTCACAATTTTGAATAATTCTGTTGTCCAGTTTGGTGTATAACCCTTCTTGAATAAATGTTCAACCTCACTAATACGAACAATATTATTTATTTCAAATTTGGAACCATTAAATGTTTTTAAATGATTATAAGATGATTGAAGAATATAATTTTCATTATTCTTTTATCATCTTTGGGTTTCATATCAATTGTTCTGTGTACTGTATTATTATATTCATCAGTAACATTTGTAAGAATTCTAATCCAATTATACGATGCATTCATGGTGAATCTTTTCAAAAGTCTATTTTTGAAAGTTCTAATAACTCGTTCCGCAATTGAAGCTTTTTTCACACTATACGTATTATAATGGTTAATCTTGTGCTTATTCATCAAATTTTCAAACTGACTATTGAAAAATTCCTTTTCCTGATCAGATTTAGTCAAATTAGCCAAATCAATTTGCCATAAATCATCCAAACCCTTGATAATTGTATGACGTCGTGAAAAATTTTTACGTGTTGGTTTGAATATCTCATCAACCACTTTTTGTTTTACATTTATATTCATTATTTATAAACTTCACGACATCTACCAGCCTTATCACTAATTTCATCAGTAGGACGAAAAGGCTTTCAAAATCTACTCATTCCTTCATATGAAGGTACATTTGTAGGGAAGATGCGCTTTGCAGGAGAGGTTGTATGAAACTGTTCGAGCTTTTCGATTCTTTCTGTTAATAAATCAATTTGTGATGATTTGTTTGATAGTAGATTCTACCATAATTGTGCATTATCTCTCATTTGTTTTTCAACAATGGAAATATTTGTTATATATGATTTATTCAAATCGTTACTTTTTTCATCAATTTGTCATGATTTGTTGGTTAGTAAATCTGTCAATTGCTGATACTTTTGGGGATTATCTCTTATTTGATCTTTAACAACGGATATATTTGTTAAATATAGTTCATTCAAATTTTCAAACTTCTCATTTACATTGTTCACTGTATTTGAAAGATTCTCAAGTCCACCTTCAACTGTTGAAATTTTGACTTGGACCTTTTGTGTGATATCTTCTGAGTTTTTATTTATCATCTTATTTGAACTAGCAGCTTTTTTTTGGATATTTTCTCTATTGGTTTTTTCGAATTGTTTGAATTGACCTGTAATTTTATTGAGTATGTTATTGAAATCATTTAATTTCATATCGTACGTTGTACTGAACCTTTCAATTTTTTCCACTCGAGCAGTAATTTTTTTCATAACATCTGACAAATCATTCAGTTTCCGATCAAATGAAGAGATAGTATAATTGAATAATTTATTACCCTTTGATATATTTTCGTTAATTTCTATCAACGCTGCTATAAAATTTTTCATTTGAACTTTAATAGTTGATATATCTGTTTGGTATATTTTATGAAACTGATTAATTTTATGATCACTATCTTGAAAAATCTTCTTAGATTGTTCATCTGACTGAATTTTATTTTCTTCGATTGCTTGATTTAAGATCTCAACTTTTTTGTTGGTTGTTTCAATAGTAGAATTGATTTGCTCGTCCACTTCTTTTTTGATTTCATCAACATACCTTTTTGTAACACAGTCATTCAAATCTTCACCATTACGTATATTACAGATGTGATGATCTTTTAAATCAAGATTCCCATCATGAGTATAACTATATAGATTATCCCAAACACTAGTTCTACCCTTTTTATCATCTTCATCAAGCTTTCTTTTCCAAACACGTCCAAACTTGTCGATACTCATAATTAAACTGAATGGACAAACAACAAATTCATAAATATATTCTTTATTCAGGGAAATTTTGATATAATGTTACAACATTGGTTAATGCGCATATACGATTTGAAATTGAATGAAATATACAGTCAGGTCTAAATTTATAAAGGCGTGGTGTTTCTGGTAATTCATGGACCATTGTTGATGTACAGAGAAAGTTCTCGATAAATTTCTTTTTCTCCAATCCCTTAACATAAATATCTTTATAATCAGCAACAATTCTATTAATTATTATTCCAACTTCTTGGGATTCACAAAACCATCAGTCCATGTTAATCCATAATTGTTTGTTAACCAATGAGCTTGCTTTTCATATTCCAATGGAAGTGCATTGAAACAATAAGATGGTTTAAAAATAAAATAACTTATCTTTTTTCCATCATATGTTGCCAATTCATTTGGAAGAAATTTATTATTACTTGGTATATGGAATCCTTGTGAATCAATAGAAATTGATGACATTTCTTCAATAAATTATTCCAGCTTCACGTAGCTCTTCTACAACAGCAATAATTTCATTCAAATGTGAATTATTTCCAGCACTGGTTGATGCATGCAAAAGAGCTAAACGAGCAACTAATTCATTAGGATCATCCCAATAAATATATTCAGTTGGTTTATCAGTAAACTTCAAATATTGACCCCTTCCACTTTTACTTGCTTCACCACCACCACTACCACTTTCACTAGTTGAAGATCTGCTAGATGATTTTCTATCAATTAACGTTTTTATAATCTTTTTATATTTATCTAAACCATCTCCTTGTAATTTAGCTTTTGAATTATATCCTTTACGGTACATGTTTGTTAACTTCAAAATCTCTTTATGCATTTTTAGATCTTTATCAGTATATTTACTTTTTGTAACATCGCTAAGAAAAGCTAGTTCATATAATCCTGTAGTTCCTTGAAATTTTTTATTTGAAATTTGAAAATCACCATTGGACTTGATTTTCAACACTGTATTTCCGAGTAAAATTTGGTCGTTGCTTTTATCATTATTAATTCTTGTTGACAATGATCTATCTCCATGAGTTAATTTTTCAATATATGGTTTTGCAATTAATGGATATTGTTCTTTGAAAACATCAGGTTTTGTTTCACAAATACTTCATCATCACCATCATCGTCAGATTTTCCAAGAACTTCCTCCTCCTCCTCTTCATTACCACTATTAGTAGATTTTTGTGAAACGGTTGTTTTTTTTGGTGAATAAGAAGAAGATGATCCTAGTTGTTCTTCAACTTCGAGTTAAGGTATCAATTCCACTTGTTGATCTTGTGGTTGTTGTGCGATTTCAGATTTTTTCTGTACTAATTTATCCAAGGGTTTCTTTTTTGGTTCGATGAATTTGTTTGAAGTATCAATTTGTTCATTTTGCTCAGATTTTAACAATTTATATTTTCCTCTAACACTTTTGGCTGCTTCAATGAGCTTTTTCTCAACTTGTTTCTGTTGTTGTGTTAACATTGTGATGGTTAATTGTTAAATAATTATTCTTATATAAAAACAATCTAATTTATACGGTTTTTCCAAAACTGGTTATGAAAGAATCGAAACCTTTACGATATCCGCCGAACTTAAAATCTTTCACTATAACTAAAAATCCATATCGATCAATTCAACATTGATTACATATTTCCTCAAAAATTCCAAAGGTCATATCACTCCCTACATTTTCATTATATATTATCTTCAAATTATGCTCATCCTGTTTAAAAACCACAACCACATTTGCATTATCACGTATTAATTGTTTCGGTATTCTTGTATAAGTCTGACAAAGATAAAAGCAATCAATACACTTATGTCGTCCCATACTGAAATATTCTCTGATTTTTTCTTCTTCACCAGAAACAGCAACATCATCAAAATAAATACTGAATTGTTTTTCGAATCACTTATAGGGATTATCTCATCATTATTTGTAAATGGAAAATATCCAATTCCTCTAACTCTACCAAGAATTTTCTTTAAAAACTCATATTTTGGTTAAAAAAGCGATTTTGAAAATATACAGACATTTTCAAAACGTAATCCATTAGGTTCCAATAGAAGACTAATTATCACATTAGTTTTTCCACATCCGCTCGGGCCACATATTATCGTTCTCATTGTATTGGGAAGAAATGAACTGTGACGCAGTTTTTCTTTCTTTGATGGTAAATCATCATGATTCTTTATTTTCGAAGATAATCTTTGTTTAGTCACATTCATCATCATCAAAATAACTGAAAAGCAAACACAACTGTCTCTCAGTATTTATAATACAAAACTTATTCTTTCGCTCTTCAGTAGGATAATGTCATTGAGAGGTGATGGACTTGTCAATTCTCTAATCAATAAATCACCAATTGAACTATACATTACTGGCTACCAATATTGTGGTCCTGGTACAAAATTAGTGCAACGATTGGCCAGAGGGGATCCAGGAGTAAATGGATTAGATCGTGCTTGTAAACAGCACGATATCTTCTATGCACAAAGTCAAAGTCTTGAAGATCGTCATAAAGCTGATAAGATTTTAGAGCATAGAGCTTGGGAGAGTTAGATCTGGTGACAGTTTATTTGGAGAAAAAGCAGCTGCCTATACTGTAACGAATTTAATGAAGGTTAAACAAAAACTTGAAATGGGTCATACACAGAGCAATAAAAAAATAAGAAGAAAAAAAAAAAGGACCACGCAGAAAACAATTTGCATTTGGAAAGAATATTATGAGTCCATTGAAAAAAGTTATCAATGATACGGATACATTTGGTGAGATCATCAAAACAGCTCGTATAGCTGTCAAAAAGGCTGGAGGACGAAAACGTATCCATTTATCAAGGATCATTCCTTTACCAAAAAAATCTGGTGGTTTTCTACCATTAATATTTGCTGGATTATCCGCTCTAGGTGCTCTAACAGGTGGTGCAGCTGGTGTAGCGGAAGCTGTAAACGATGCTAAGGCTGCTAGAAAAAAATTGGAGAAATCCGAACGTCATAATCGAACAATGGAAGCCATTGCTTTGGGTAAACAGGGTAGCGGATTGTATTTGAGAAAACATAAAGAAAGATATGGCTTGTACTTGACAAAAAACTTCCATTGAGACTACCTTCTCACCCTCTAACTGATCAACAATTATTAATTTTTGCAAAAAAACTAAAAATCCCCAATTTTCGTGGTGTGTTTATGAGAGATGATTTACCTGTAAATGGACCCAAAAAATATGAAACAGCTATTGTTAATTTAGACTCAAGAGAAGGTAGTGGTACTCATTGGGTAGCATATTTGAATCAATAAAATAAAGTACTTTATTTCGATAGTTATGGCAATCTAAGACCACCAAAAGAATTTATTGATTATTGGAAATGTAATAATATTTTATTCAATCATAATAATATTCAAAAATTTAATACATACAATTGTGGACATTTTGTTTGAAATTCTTATATAATAAAGGAATTTGAATGTATATGATTCAGTCATGTCTTTTACATTCACACTTAAAGGTCATAGCTGTATCTTATCAGCAGACTTTTATCCACCAATTGATTTGAAACCTAATTGTGATTATTCGTTGGCTTTAATTGGTTTCCATACATACAATACAATTCCAAATATTGAACAAGGGCAGAATAAATTTCATTACAAAGATTAACAACGTATTATCAAAGAAACAACAATACCCACTGGTGCTTATGAAATTACACATATACAAGATTATCTACAACAACAGTTAGCGCCAAATGTTGTAAATAAATCAGAAATTATCTCATTGGAACCGAACAACAATACATTAAAGTGTGAATTGAAAAGTAAATATGAAATTGATTTCACACGGAAAGCCAATATTGGTAGATTATTAGGATTCTCTCCACAAATTCTACCTAAAAATATACTTCATTTATCTGATATTCCTGTTGAAATCATCAAGGTCTTATCTATTCGAATCGAGTGTAATATAACTAGTGGATCATTCTACAATAATCAACCATCACATACAATCTATGAATTTGCACCAGCTGTTGATCCAGGTTATGCTATAAATATTGAACCAAAAAATCATATATATTTACCAATCATCAATGAACGTTTCATTGATAATAATACTGTCAAAGTGGTGGATCAGAACGGAGATGTAGTTAATTTTCAAAAAGAAGAAATTGTCATCAGATTAGAACTGAGAAATAATGGGCCTGGTTTTTCATAATAATGAGGGTTGTGGTGGTGGGGGTGGGGTAGTTTTTGATAAAGTCCATAGAATTCATTCATTTCCGATTAGTCAGTCGTTATCAACGTCACCATCATCAACGTTGACAGACAGAAGTGTTTATTTATTGAGAAGTCTTGGTTATAATGTCCGAGAAACTACAAATTTATCAAAAGTTAAAGTTCGACGCCAGCATTGAGAGAGAAGAATATCATACTTATCATCCAACAATTTCCTCTTTTCAAAATAACGATGAAATTGTAATAATTATTAACCAACAAGATATATTCATATTGTTGAGTGAATCATTTTTTTATTTAGATTGTAAATTCAAACAAACTATAAGTGTACCTACTACTCCTCCTGCCACTGGAGCTACTGGTGCTGTTGTGGATGAACTAAGATTGGAAAATAATTTTGGATCTTATCTATTTGATTCAATAACCTACGAATTAAATGGGAAAGAAATCGAAAAAGTACGTGATGTAGGAACAACTACAACAATTAAAGGTTTACTCTGTTACAACTATGATGAATGTAAAGCCTTAGAGGCAGCTGGATGGTGTCCTGATAGTGGTATTATTACAACTCTATCTTTAGACAAAGAATCTGTTACTCTACGAATTTCATTATCATTTTTATTTGCTGTTTTTTACGATTATAAAATGATTCTCAATGGAAAACATAAGTTCTGTTTGATACGTAGTCGATCCGATGATAATTGCTATTTTAGTAATGGAACAACAAGGGCAGCAATCAAAATAGAAGATCTATGTTTGAAAGTGAAACATATCTATCCGAATGATCAATCAAAATTATATCTCTTGAATCAGATGAATAAAAACATTCTAATTGAAATTGGATTCAGGAATTGGGAATTGCTAGAATTACCATCATTAAGACAAACAAAAAAGAATATATGGAGTGTTAAAACAACAACCAATCTAGAACGTCCACGATATGTTATTGTTGCATTTCAAACAGATCGAGAGGATAATGTTTCGGAAGAAATTTCAAAATTCGATCACATCAACTTAACCAATCTTCGACTCTGGTTAAATTCCTAATGTTATCCTTATGAAAATCAAAATTTTGATTTCACAAAAAATAACTATACCGAAGCCTATCAGGCTTTTGTTGATTTCCATAAGAGTTTTCATAACAGAACCTGGTCATCAACATCAACCACTTACACAAATTTTAGTAATAGAGCAATTTTCGTAATTGATTGTTCCAAACAGAATGAGTCAATTCAATCATCAACAGTTGATGTTGAATTGGAATTTGAAAGTAGTATAATTTTTCCCAATAAAACTCGTGCTCATTGTATTATCATACATGATAAATTATTCGAGTTTTATCAATTGATGGGAATTGTGCGTAATATTTTTTAACCACAAGAATACTGATAGATGAATATCCTGTCTTCTTATGGGAAACAAAATCACAAACACGAACAGCATCTATTCAAATGAATAAAAGGAAGATGAATATAGTATTTTGATAAGATGAAAACTTCTATATATGACAAGATCACATATCGATTCAATCAAAATCGATAGTTTCTCAATCAAAAACCTATTCCAAACACTACCCAAACTAATGGTACATGAGTTTCTACAATTGTATGGAGTAGTGGAATGGGATCATATTACCCTTGAAGTTGAAGGAGTAGAAAATGGTTATGAAGAATTTTTAACAAAAATTCCCGAAAAATCATCATTCTGCTTCGAATATTACGAATTTGGTGCTGTACTTCCGTGTGAAGATCTATTGAAGTTCTTTCTATGGTTACCTGAATTCGAAAACATGTTTTCTCATAGTAATCATTTCTGCATCGAATATTTATATCATAGAACAGGTGGTGAGCGCATCTGTGACACCTGCTCTTACGACTACAATCGATATTGTCCAGGACAACCATTATTTCAATATACATCTGTGAATTTTCATGAATGTGTCAAGTGTACATCATTATTAGCCTACATACATGATGGTGACTCATGTTGTCACTTTTGTGTCAAAGGACCACTATTTTCCATCAAAACATATCTAGACTGTTGTAGGAGAAGTCACAGAAAACTTGTGCGAAGAATGGAATTGAATGAATCTGATGATGATTTATGAATGAGAAATAAAATACAATTACATTTTTTTTTAAATTATATTTAATCAATAAACAAATGATATAATTATATTTTTTTAGTTTTCTTTCCCACAATCTATCTTTCACAAAACCACAAGTCCACTTTACGGGGCAGGTAGAGGAAAATTCAAAAAATGCGCGCGTAAATGGTGGTTGCTCTGGAACTAAAAATCAACACTTAGTAAAATCCGAAAAAATGCGCGCGAAAAACAATGGTGGTTGCATACTCTTAATGATAAATACCACTCACACACGTGGTGGTTGCATACTTTAAAATCAACACTCCGAAATTCAAAAATGCCCGCAAAAAACAATGGTGGTTGCATACTTTGAAAAAACAGCTACACACGTTTTCCGGTGGTTGCATACTCTTAACGATTTACGGACAAATCTGGAACTAATAATCGGCACGGCACTTCCGGCGTAGAATCCCCATATTCATATTACTAAATATCATGAATGAAAATTGTTGTTATATATAATTGAAACAATTGTAAGACAATTGATGATTATTTTTGAAATATATTATCTCTGATTTGATATCTAGGTATTGTCGGGTGTATATTGAAAAATTATTCGGAAAAAAAATTGAGAAAAAGTTAAATAGCGAACGGGAAAATTGATAAAATTTGTTAAAAAAAAAATAAACAAGAAAAAATTTTGTTAAAGTTCGGAAATAGCGAACGGAAAATTCAGTGAAAATTTTTGTTTTTCTCGATGAAAAACGGAAAAATCAATATACAGTTCGGTAATTCGAAAATTTGAAGTCCGTCGGGTAAAATTTGTATTTTATTTTTTGTGTTTCGAGCGCATTCTCACATCAAAGGTTAGTCGTGAGAAAGAACATAAATTGGAAAATAGTTAGTTTTTTACTGTGGAATACTAATTGAATTTTTTTTGTTCAACTAAATAGATTATTGTGAAAAAAAAAAGTTGGAAAAAATGTCAACCGGTGCAAATGGTAACACACCCGGAGGGTCCAGCGTTAACACTGACGTTAAACCCCAATTAGTAATGCAAAAAGTACCTTTGGGAATGATAGCGAGTTCCCTGGAATCATTTTCGGGTAAAGAAAATATAATCCATTATTTGGAAAAATTTGAACAGAGAGCGGTACTAGATTTTTGATTACAATAGAAAACCTTATTATTATTCGAATATAAATTATCTGGACTCGCGTTAAGATTCTTCGAAGCAGATTCGAGCCTCAATACGTTCGGTTATAAAGAATTAACGAAAAGGTTTATTAAACAATTCGCACCTGTAGAATTACCAGGCGACAATTTGGCAAAATTAGAAAAATGTGTTCAACGACACGACGAATCCGTCAGAGAGTTTTGTCGTTAGAATAAAAACAATCGGAATGAAAATATTGTCAGAATACACAAAAGGTGCCCTGCCCGTGGAAGTGCCAATCTACAAAAACAAAACAGATCAACTGATGCTGAATCAATTTAAGATGGGATTGCGCAAGGACATTTTAAGAGAAGTCGGGACATAGTTCATGAGAGAACTTCTACTAACATTAGAGAAAGCGGAAGAATATTCGGTTCAAGCGGAATTGAATGATTCAATGTTGAAATCCAAGACGGTTAACGTGGTAGGAAGTAAAACAGCCAGTGGCTGGACGAATGGGAAATCACTGTCAAGAAGATACGGGAAAAGGTAGAACGAATAATTGAAAGTCTACCACAAATGCATTCTCGAACGAGAACCGTCCCAACATAAATTGTTATAGTTGCGGAAGATCAGGACACTATAGTAATCGCAAAACGGGAATTGAATAACAGACGGACTCCAGCAAATTCAACCACAAGATTACAACGCTCAGAATTTAATTGCTTTAAATGTGAAGAAACGGGTCATTACGCACGCGATTGTAGGACCAAATTCGAAAATAATTATGATAATTTATCGGGAAACCGGAGGTATAATGAAAGAACGATTAGAACAATAAAAACAGAATATTCAAGAGCAACGAATCCAAGAACGAATACTGATAGGCGTGACAATCGTGAACCAAATAGTCAAAATCGACTAGGTACAAATGGAGACCGCCAACAAAGAAATCCTTTAAACTACTAGACTCCTCCTCTTGCGTTGCGGGTAGGAGGAGAGCCCTCAAGATCCCAGGGTTGAATCCTCGACCAATACCAAGAGCTGGTCAACAACCCCTACAAATCGTAAGACGACCCAACTATAACCAAAGAAATCGCATCAATCAAAATAAAGACAGGTATCAATGGCGACCAAAACCGAACTCTTCGAGATCACTAGTACCCA
Organism: Stenodera caucasica; assembly: GCA_037414795.1. Lineage (NCBI taxonomy): Eukaryota > Metazoa > Arthropoda > Insecta > Coleoptera > Meloidae > Stenodera > Stenodera caucasica. The sequence continues at coordinate 5,696 of JAZBGZ010000489.1, read as the reverse complement.
TAATTCAAGAAAGAACTAGCGACGAAAATAAAATTTACATAAAGCCAATCGTGAATGAAATAACGGTAAGATTATTTGTCGACACTGGATCGCGAGTTTTAATCATCAGCCCAGAGCATGTAAAAGGAATACAATTAGATGACGTCGACATCGCATTAAGAGGAGTTACCGGACATACATTGGATTGTCTAGGTCAAGTTAATATCGAAATTGCTACAAAAGAACATGGTGTCTTAGGAAATTTCAATTTCATAGTTTGTGATTTGGGAAGATTTCCTGACGAATTCGTTAAGCACTTTGATGCTGTTATTGATTTCACAAAAAACAAACTAGTGATTAATAAAATAAGAATCGACTTAGTTAACGAATTTACAGACAACGAAGAAGATGACAAAGAAAGTTGTCATAACATAACAACAATAAAAACTTGCAGTGTGTTTCTTAGCGAAGACTTAAAACTACCAGCAAAATGCGAAGCGGAATTACAAGAAAAATTATCTAAAAAACTTTATGGAAACAATCTTTTAATTGAACCCGTTGAAACCGGAATAAAAGGAGCTATGACAGCAAGCGTAGTAAACAAGAATAAGGATCATGTCACAATCAGATTAATAAACGTGAATGATTATAAAGTACAATTGAAGAAAGGAACCAAATTAGCTGAAGCTTGTACCAAATTTGAAGTGTTAGAACGAGACGACAACGATGATTATATGATTGATTATAATAACGATGAAAAATTTCTTGATGAATTTGAATTAGATCATTCAGAAGATAGTGTTAAATTTAAATTGGAATGATTCTTATTACGATACAAGCAAATCTTTGGAAAAGATACTGAAATACTAACGAGCATTAGTAATACAAAACATCGGATTATTACAGAAAATATTCCGTCAATAGCAAAACGACCTTACACAATACCATACCATCAAAGAAAAGTGGTAGACGAGGAAATTGACAAACTACTTAAATCGGGAGTCATCAAACCATCCGAATCCCCATGGTCAGCACCAGTAGTTGTAACAAGACCAAGTCCGAATGGCGACCCGAAAGTTAGAATTTGTATTGACTATCGCGCAATAAACGCCGTGACAAAAAGGAATTTTTATCCCATACCTAATTTACATAAAACAATTGAGCAGTTTCATAACACAACTCTATTTAGTGTTTTTGACGTAACATCGGCATACCATCAGATCGTTGTTGAAGAAAGAAACCGCGAGAAAACGGCTTTCTCCGTACTAGATGGACACTACGAATTTGATAGAATGCCGTTTGGATTAATAAACGCGCCATCAACATTTCAGAGGGCAATGAATTTTGCAATGGCTGGATCAACTGGAAACATCTGTCTTGTATATCTGGACGATATGATTGTTTATAATTCAGGAAACGTAATGGACCATATCCAACGATTGGATTACGTATTCCAAGTACTAGTGAAATCACACATCAAATTATAACCTAAAAAGTGTCGATTTATGTTACCTGAAGTCAAGTACTTAGGACATATAATATTAGGAAAAGGATTAAAGCCAGATCCGGAACAATTGGAAGCCGTAAAAAAATTTTTAGTATCAAGAATTGTCAAAGATGTACGCAGTTTCCTAGGACTAACTGGATGATATCGCAGATTTATCAAGAACTAAGCCGAAATTGCAGCACCAGTAGTCAAGCTAACAAAGAAAGACGTACCATTTAAAATCACGAATGAAGTATTGGATTCAATCGAACAACTAAAGCATGCTGTGACGTCAAACAATGTATCAATTTACCCGGATCTCAATCAACCGTTTATATTATCAACTGATGCTAGCGGCACAAGCATTGCCGCAATACTTAGTCAAAAGCGAGGAGATTACTAAAGACCAATAGCGTTTGCAAGCAGAGAATTAACAAAAGCTGAGAAAAATTATACTACCACCGAATTAGAATGTCTAGCTGTTGTTTTTGGAGTTAAATATTTGAGATGTTATTTATACGGATGAAAATTCACCATTATTACCGATCATCGACCATTAAAATGGCTACTCACGTTGAAAGAAAGTTCGTCAAGACTAGCCAGATGGGTTCTTCTATTATCAAAATTTGATTTTGACGTTGTACACAGAGTCGGTAAGAGGCACGGAAACGTCGATGCTTTGAGTAGACCACAGGATTATAATCTCAGCGAAATTAAAAACAGAATCATGAGATCAGAAATCGTTAATCCCCGAGTAGAAACCAATAAGAACAACATGACCAAAATAACAAGCGAATGTGTACTAATTGAAGGTCAACTCATGCAAAAATATGTGAAATTGAACCAAGATGTAATCAAAACAAGCGAGAAAAACGGAATAACAAGAATTTAAGTACAATATTACTGGGAAAAAGATGAAAATTGGTTATTAAATTCAATAATTGAAGCAGTGATACGTCTTCGAGATGTCTGTTTGAAGGAACGATATTACCAATTATATTTTGAAAAGTTGGAGAAATTCAAAATCGATAAACAAACTATGATTGACACAATTAAATATCGATTTCATGACACACCAACGAAAATATTGATTGAAGAAATAAAGAAATAGAAGACCAACGTGGTTGGAATAGAAAATGGATTCGAAATTTTTCTAAGTAAACGAAATAATACGATGAAATCGACAAATGTAATTATCAGGTAAAGAGATTTATTCTCCGCTCCCCAGCATCATGCGTTAGTAAATTGCGTATCGCAAGATTTTAAAATTGATACAGGGATTGCAGCAGAATTTGAGAAACGATTCGGAAAATAAAAAGAACTTGAATCACAAAGAAAACGTATAGGCGAAGTTGCAGAAATAACAACAAAAGGAAGAAAAGTATATTATCAAATAACAAGAAGAATTCAGGAAGATAAACCTAATTATCCAACCTCATGGGAAGTCTTGAGAAAGTTGAGGAAAACATGTAAAAAGGAACAAATTAAATATTTAGCATGCGGATTAAAATCATTAGACAAAAACATTGTAGTACCAATGATTGAACATGTGTTCGAAGGATCACTAATCGATATAATAATATATAATAAAAACTTAAGTGAGGTGGTGCCAACAGTGAATTTTACACCAATATGGGAAAGAGAATTGATTAAAGAGGAACAAGGAAAGGACGAATTGTGTACCAAACTACAAGAACAAATGCAATTCGCTGAACAAAATCAAGAAGAATATGATTATAACCTTGATAATGACAATATAATATATCGTATCGTTAATAAAACAAAAAATGATCAACTAGTGTTGCCAAAATCACTAAGAAAAAAAGCGTTGAAGGAATTTCACACTTTACCATACTCCGCACACCCAGGACAAGAGAAAATGGTAACGCTAATGAAAACACGATTTTATTGGCCAAAAATGAATCAAGACATCATCGAATTTTGCAAAACGTGTCATATTTGTAATCAAAGGAAAACATTCTCACATCTCAAGAAAGCACCACTTCAGAAATTCCCGGAAATCACAAAATTATTTGAACGAGCACAAATTAATATTGTCGGACCATTCGTAACATCAAACAATGGAAATAAGTACTTGATAACATTCCAGGATTATTTTTCTAAATATTCTGAAGCAATTCCTATTCCGGATCAATCAGCTGACACAATAGCTAGAAAATTTGTCGATGTTATAATTACACGACATAGCGCATCGAAACAATTGATAACGGACCAAGGTGCTAATTTCACATCAAGAATAATGAAAGGAGTTTGTGACATATTGGGTATACAGAAGATTCAAACAACAGCGTATCACCCACAATCAAACGGAATGATTGAACGAAGTCATCGAGTATTTGAAGATATGCTAAATCACTTTATTGCCAAAAATTAGCGTGATTGGGACGATTGGATTTCCTTAATTTTAATGGCGTACCGAAACACGGTACATAGTTCAACAGGGTACACTCCTTATTATATTCTACACGGACGAGAAGCCGCACTTCCGACAGATGATGTGCTAAAACCACAAAGGATTAAATACGGCGTCGGACAAAATTACGTGTCAGAACTGGAAGCAAAATCAGCGCACGCTCTCAACTACGTTAGACATCAATTGGAAAAATCTGCAGAAAAACGTAGAGTAGATTACAACAAGCGAACAAAAGAACGAGCGTTTGAGATTGGAGATTTGGTGTATCTAAGTAATGACACAGGCAGAGTGAAAGTTAGTAGACTGTTAACCCAGAGATGGTTAGGCCCTTTTAAAATAATTGAACAAGAGAGTAAAGTTAATTATAAAATAAAAGACGTGGAAACGGGAAAAGATTAAATAGTACACGTGAATCGTTTAAAACTATATTTAGAATCAGAAGATTCCGACGACGAAGAACATCATAATAGTTACTACAGTGATTCAAATGAAGACTCTGAAGTAGGTAAAGGTTATCTACCTACCAGAAGCCCCGAGCCCGTATAAGATAGGCGTATTAATAAAGGTTATCAACCCAGAAAAAGAACCGACAGCGATCAATTAAATGATGAGTCAGATGATGACGAAACGTTAACCGGATTACCAGCCTTATTATCAACAGCCTTATACCTTAACCCAAGAACAAGCTCAACCCCCATAACCTCACCCTCCAAGACCCCACCTTTAACTCAAGAAATAACAATCCCCTGGAGAGATCCCAACCAAACTCCGCAAACCCCCCAAGAAACAATCTCGATAGAAGACCCCAACCAAACCCCACAAACTCCCCAAGCAGAAAACACTGAAAATCTACAACCCCCGAATGAGGAACCTGGACCGAGGCGATCCAGACGAACTACTAGAGTTCCGATACGCTACTCGCCGTCGTAGGCGTAAATAATTAAAAGATATTGTAGATTAATTAAAAAAAAAAACAAATCGAGGCCGATATTCAAGAGCACCGACTACCAACGACCCTGACACCTGAGAAACCGAATCGACCGTCGCAAACGCACCTAGCGAGACCTCCAAAACAATTGAACCCGTCCACAGTGTGAGTATCTACCCCACGGCACCACAATGGACCTCTCAAGACAAAAGATGCGCGTAGTAACAAACGAAATAGTGAGTGGAGAAAACAAATGTGAGTCGTGAAAGTAGTAATAAGCCCTTTTCCTTCAATAGATATTAATTTTTTTTTTCATAAGCTGAACCATAAAATCATTCCAATTTTGTTTTATAATGGTCATGCTTCAGGTTATGAATTTACTTTCAGAATTTAATTAGGATAAAAATTAGTTAGGATAAGGTAGAAAAAGAATGAGTACTTAAAGCAGTACTCCTTCTTTTTTAGAGGGGAGGATGATGTAACACCCCAGAATGACGCCCGGTATATTCAGGAAAGCTCGGTCTCATATTATTGGGACACCCGTATTAATCATTACAATAAAAATTCCCAATTGTTTACAATTCAAGGGAAGAGAAAATACGTAAGGTCAAACAAGTATAAAGATCAATTTTTGTATAGACCTGTCAATAATAAATTGTTACGTGAGAATGAGATCTTATGTACCCATCAAAATCTAAAGTGAAAAGGAGACAAATTACTGAATATACCAGCCCGTAATAAAATAGTAAATTCACGACACTGTCTTGATTTGTAAAGCTAAAAATTGTTCAAGATTAGAAAAAGGGCCTTTTATTCAAAAAACAAGAATTGGAAAAAACAATGTCTCAAAAAGGTACCCTTGTCCAAAA
>JAZBGZ010000488.1:14668-37881 GCA_037414795.1 Stenodera caucasica | reverse complement strand
ATATGATGAAAATAATTAATATTCCAATTTGATTGGTTGCCGGGGCGACTTCAGGAATACTGGTAGATTGGTTTTGTAATAAGTCTGGAAAAACATTAAAAAAATTCAAGGTGAATTGCTGTAATTATAAAAAATGAGTATTATCGTTGAAATTTTCCATTATTTTCAGGATTAAGATAATCGACGCAAATCCACTTGAACTGGTCGAATCTATCAATGAAATTATTCTAGAAAAAGTACTCGAAATATTCTGGAATTTTGAAAAAACGAAGACCTACTCAGATCAGATCGCCAATATCGCCAATAAATGGATTATTTGGTGCTGGAGTTCGGAGCTCGATAAAGGATCGAAACTCGAACTTGGCCCGCCATCAGTTTTTTCCTGCGAATCCGACATTTGACACAAATTTCAGGGGGCGTACCATCGCTCATTTCCTGCGACAGAAATCGCAATGATTGCGATAAAATGAGGGTAATTGCGAAAATGATAAAAACTGACCTTGATGATTTGCGCAAGGATTACACCTTTCAGATCTAAGCAATTTACAATAATAGTGTTGATTGTTTATATTTATTTTACAATTGCAAATTGGAATTTTATGAATTTATTCATTGTTTGTTATTTTCAATGAATTGAAATTAGCGAACAATTCGATTAAAAATTCCAATTTGAATGATCAATGATTCAATTTTCAATTCCATGAAAATTCTCAATAGCGATTAATTAATCATTCATTTCCCAATTAAATTAATTGAGTATTTGAATTCGAATTTCTCAGAACTATACAATTGGGTCTTGCAATCGAATTTTGAAATTTACAATAAGTCATTTCCTGTCTTTCTAATTAACTTTCTAATTTTACTTAAAATAAATTGCAATTTATTAAAATCAGATTCTATTGATTCCAGATAAAATAATCAACAATTTCCTAACGACAATTGAATTGACGTAAATACAATTAAATTAATTATTGTTAATGAAACTCAAATTAAACAATTACTCATTATTATCGTATGTTTACCTATCAAAAAATAATAATAATAATGATGATAATCAAATACTACAAAACTATAGTTGCAGTGAATTTGGTTTAGTTTGACGCCAATTTTAAAATTTTGTAATTTTCAAATCGCTCAACTAGCAAACTTTCGAAACCATAACACCGTTAAGAGCCTAATTTCACTTTAAATAAAATTGATTAAAATAAACAAATAATTGAAAAATTGTTTGCTAATATTAAAAATTATTACCATCATCCATCCAAGGTATATCGTTATTTTTGTTTAAATCCATGGTTTTTTTAACAATTTCCCCAGCAAAATAGCACAAAATTCGTGGTGTTTTCCATACAGAAAAATACAACAATGACTGATTAAATCACTTCATGATAACGACGATAAAAAGACGTCATATATACCGTAAAATAGAGCCACAGAATAATATTAGGCGGATTAGAGAGAGGCGAATGAATAGAATGTTGTTTTGTGGGACTTTATGTTTGCAATAGAATTTTTATTGAAAGAGTGAGTGAGAGAGAGAGGCGTGAATAAGAGTGGGGCAATTGGCTGGTACGATTGGTACTGGACATTAAATAAAGCCCCGAAAAGAAAAAACAATTTCCGGCTCTCTTTCACATCTTCCAGGTAAAAAAATCAGGTATTGTTGCTATTGAGATAGACGACATATTGGATTTTGATCTAGAATGAATTAATGAGGTGAATGATGTAACCTAAATTTGGAAATTTTTACTATTACGTTCTCCTTTCACATAAAATCGGGAGAAAGTTGCAATAAAAGAATAATATTGCATTTAGGCCTTTTTTACACAACATCTGAAACTATAGAAATAAACACCGAATACGAGTGTAAATGAAGCCTTAGATATTTCAAATTTTGTTATCAATTGAGGCAATTTTTTTTAACAGCTGGTTAAATGATTCGTGATGAAATTAATTTGAGCATCACTCCGATAAGTGATATTTTTTTATTATAAAATAAAAATATCGATAATCTTCCAATCTCTTCCTGGAGTTTTGCGTTAATGGAAAGGCCAAATTTTATTCAATTATGGTAATTAATTGATAAAAACTTGAATGTAAATTAGTTGTGATTCGATGAATTTGTTTTGGATTTTTGCCACGAGTTTAGTTAATCGTCGTGTAAAATAATAACAAATTATAGATTATTATTCGAGGTCACGATTTTAATAATACATAAGAACTGAATAGTAATAAATTGTGTGGAAATATATAATGGACGGCTCATAAATAAAATATTTCAAAAATGACTAGAAATAACGAAAGTGAAAATTATTGTTTCTTTAACAAGTGCAACAAGTCACGCAAAACGGCTAGTAATTCGATAGTTTCCATCCCTTCCACTTTGGTAGTTGCGATGACGTCAGATTTGATGCTTAGAATTTCGCTAGATAGATGTCGCTGAATTTGAATTGATCCAATTGTATTTTGCTCTCGAAAATTTTGACACTTTGATATGTGAATGACACTTTTATGATATTACAAAAAAAAAAAACTGAGGAATTCAATTATTCGGGTTAAGTATTTGATTAGTTGATAATATCTGAGTTAGATGAGCTTTATTAGTACATTTATTTTATCAAAATTCAACAAAATAAAATAATTTATGAAAAAATAAATCTCGAAATTTTAAGTAGTCACTTGACCATAATTATTATTTTTATCTATAACCTTTGTAGTATTTGTAGGATTTATATGCGTCATATCCATAAACAATACCAACAATGGTACCAACCATCTATGAAAGAGAAATAGAGAAAATTATAATTTCTTAATAATTGTGACCAATGACTTACATAAGCGGCACTCATTGCTGGATAGACTTGAAAATACGGCGTCACTGTATATAGAGGATGTAAAAAACTATTGACCGCATACCCCAAATATGAACAGGAGCTAATATAACTGAAACAAGCCACTATGTTGAAGCTTGTTTCCTAAAACAAATGAAAATAATCAATTTTTCATCAATTTGAAACAAAATACTCACAAATAGAGACTGTTTGACTAAACTGAAAGATTTTTCGGAAAATATATAGCAAAATAGCAATAACGATGTGGTCATCAAACACCAAGAGGCCGTTGTTAGGAATGATTGATAAGAAACGCCGATAGTGCCAGCATAGGTCATGCCGTAATTTAGGGCTAAACTCTGACAAAACGAGCCCAAAATCTAGACAAAAAACAATTAAACTATGTGTTGTTGATGGAAATTCTACTTACAATTTCGGCAATTTTCACAATTCCCGGTTCGGTTTTCAAAAATTGCAAATGCAAACACGTACAACATCGACAACAACAACAATTTATACCACCGGAATTGTTATTTGTTGGACGTACTGTAAGAATAGTTGGACCACGTACCGGTACCATCATTTGTTTGTTAAATTGATTTGTATTATTAATTGTAAATATCGATCACAATCAGATGTTAACTAGACGAATGGAATTTTTCAAATAAAAGGCAATGATCTCGACATGGGGTTCCTGTCGATGAGCTATTTTTGGATTGTTTTAAATATACTTTTCCGGATATTTTTATAATGACGAATAAGAGCGAATGAAATGTGGAAACTTTCGATTTTTCTCTACATAATTTTGAGATTTTTCACGATAAATCATTCAACTTTCGCCCAATTATTTGCGAGATTGATCGAAATTTGTCCCCAAATATAGGTCAATATAATTAGAATTATGATAGGTCATTATATCAGTTAAGGTAAATAGATTTGAAACAGGGTCGGCTTTGATATGATTGTTACCCTTCAAAATATTTGTGCGAAAAACACTATTTTGAAGTTTTCCAACAAATGACAGTTAACACAGTGGCGTATCGTAACTTTTGTAAGATTGAAGACTACTCATAGTACTCATAAATAAATGACTTTTTCTGTTGAATAAAATATTGTCTTATTATCTAATGTCTGATGAGCATAATTCGTGTAGCTCTCGTAGATGATACGCCACTGCCTCCAACATCTTTCACACGCTACAAATACGTATTGAGCTACAATTACCGTCTCTTATCAAGTTCGAGTGCTTGCCAAATTCCTAATTGTTTATCGATTGTGGTGGTGATGAGAACTTGGTGGATGATCAGGACTTGATCTGAACTCGAAATCTAAATATACAAAAACAATTCGGCAACGAATTAATAAAACAATTGATGGTACTAATTTGAACACGTTTATTGTGAATATTTGAGACTACTTTGATAATTTACAAGTTTTAAATAAGTGCATTTTCACAATGAATTACACCTTTAGATAATTGTGCTCATTTTACTCACATCTAATTGAATAATCCAAAATTTAAAAAAAAAAACATTTATCTGGTACGTTACATATAAAAATATTTAATCTTAGTTTAGAATTTAACTCTAGCTCAATCGCCATTTTTATTAAAACTACTTTATAGTAATAGAAAAATAGTGTTATTCAACTGAAACTTTGTAGAGATAAAGATGAAGATTTGTTACAAAACACCATGAAGAATACAGTTAGTTATTAATAAAGTGAATATTCAGGCACATTATTCCACAAATGGCAGTTTCGGGTATAATTCAATATAGAATTTTGTAAATATAGGCAACACATTTTACAATAATGCATAACATATAGCATAAGCTTCAATAAATACTTTCTATACATTAAAAACGACTCAATGAAAATACTCGTCCATAGCTTTTTATAAATAGATAATTAATAATAAACTAAGGCCTACGATAATAATAATAATAATTATTATTATATTATGAATAAATTAAAAATTTTATAATCCTCTGTAACTTCTGAGAGCAAAAACGGTACTGATCAAATAGAGAGCTGCCAATACCAAACCAATTATCTGGAAAATTATGCAAATTTAATAGAATTATCTACATAAATGATGAGAAATACGTACTGCAGCTGCGAATAAAGGCTCATAATCTGCACCATAATAATATTTCATATGATTGACTTCAATAACGAAAGTTAAACTAGCGGCCAAATATAAAATGAACGCGAAACCATGGTATATAACTTCCTGTGATAACAAACAATAAAAACAATTGTCGGTCATTATCGATACATATCAATCAAAAATAACACAACTTACATATACAGTTTTAGAAATGATCGAAGCTGTTGATATCGATATTAAACAAGATAATAATAATAGAAAAGTACCAACAAGAAATGTCACAGCCATCAACAAATAAAAGGTTTCAGGTGTGTGATTGTGATGTAAATGAGGCCGATAATAATAACTTGTAACACCAACAACAATAATACCAAGAATCTGAATTTTCATAAAAAAAAATAAAAAAATTAATAATAAAATTCCTTACATTCTCAATATTGAAAAACTTTCTCTAAAGGTCTTTAAAGTCTCAACAACAGCCTAGACCCAGTTTATTCAAGCTGGTTAAGACCTTAAAAGGAAACCGTGATATTCACCGTCTGGTTTTTAAATTTGGGAAATTTCAACAAATTTATTATTAATATCTTCGAAAATTGCCCGTATCAGTTGCAAATGGCGAAATTTATTTCGATGTAGTACTTGATTTTTCCCAACAAAACCAGACGTATTTCGAAAAATTTTCCAAGTCGCGAAAATAGCCTTACTAATTGAGCGAATTTCAGGATTCCCGGCCATGTCTTCAAATATCCGGTATTGATGATTATTGCTGAAGTTGTTGTAGTTGTTGTTGTACGTGTTACAGTAACCGAATGGGACATTTTTCTTATCTATAAAAACAAAAATACAATGAAAACGTTGTGATAGCGTAACGGTAACGTTAACGCTACCGTCGTTAGTGCGGATGCTTTTCTTTTATTAGAAAATTGATCTTGTTTGAAGCAATTTTCTTCAGTTAATCTGCTCTATTTCAAGTTTAATACTTGTTGCTACAACACTGGCCAATCAAATCGTTTTGCTTAAATACGAAAATAGTAAGTTTAGGAGTTTTTCTATAAATATTCAACATAAAAATCGAATTTCCTTTCGAAAAATCAATATGGTGGGGTGTATAAATTCGAAAAAAATAGGTCGCATAAATAAATCAACTGGGGAATTAAAACGCTTTATTAAATTGACAGGAAACGATAGAAAGCTATCAAAAAATGAATTTGAGAAAATTATGAAATATTTCTAAAAATAACGTATTTGTTTATGTGTATGTTCTATTATTTATCAACCAACAATGACGTCATGGCGGTTTATAAAAATAAAATTTGTAAAATTTTCAGAAAAATTGGTGGCTTTTCAGAAATTATAAGTGTGTCAAAGTTGGATGATATCATCGTCGACAGGAATTATGTCATGATCAGCACGACTCTATTTCGAAAACAAAATTAAATAAATTACGTACGCCAATAATTAATCAAGTAATTAATTCGATTTAATTCTAAATTAAAAAATAACTTACTGGAACATCCACACTTGCACTTTCTTCAGCCGAATACGAAAATAACTGAATAGACGAGTTCAATAATGAGTCATACGATTCGCGAGAGCCGATCAATAAATGCGATTTTCCTTTATTTTCCCTCGATAAATTCGTAATGGCGAAATAATCAATAAGGCTAGCCAATATCTCGAACGTTCAATAATTCGAAATAAATAATTCGACTTAATTCTAAAATGTTTACCTGTTGTTTATAGGTGTTTATGGACGTTTATTATTTGTGTAGGTGTGTTTATATTCGATTAATTTATAAGTGGAAACGTAATAATCGATGGGTTGGCTTGTATATTGTCGCCCATGAAAGTCTAAAATCGCACTAACTTGGAATCAGAGTTGGAGTTGAAGTAAACGGTACGAAAGTGTGTATGAAAAGCTACTCAACAGACAGATTAGGATATGCGCCCACCACCCATTTCTGGGATTGGTTTTTATTTTTATTATTTAAAAGCGATTTTATTGGGCTCAAATTAAATTAAAGCCTTTTATAAATAAACAAATAAACAAACGATATTGTTATAAGTTATTTAAATAAAGATAAGGAACGGTTTCGAATTTCTCGTGGTTATCAAACGTCCTGTATATACCGGATGTCCCTTATACAACTGTTTAGAGCGATTCGACAAAAATTCTTCGACATTCAAAACGAACATCTAGTCTAGCTTTGTATTTTTGTCAATTAAAATGAGATAAACGAATCAGTAGCCATTAGTTCTAACGTCTGTTGCCTTGACAACATAATATCAAGCCCCGCCCATGTATTTCCGAGCCTGAACCGACTATAATACAATATTTCAAGCAAGGCTCTGAACATATACCAGTTTTGCAGGAGAAATGGAATTTTTGATGGGACTTTCTCCATTTAAATGCACATTATACATTCGATTGTGCAATATTTTTGAGGTTTTCTGTCAACCTCAAATATTTAGGTTAATTACAGAATTGAGTTTATTATTTCAAGATTATCGCTAATGTGGCATAATTCTGTGAACCAAAGCTGTGTTTAATAATAATAAATTTGGCACATTTTCTGTTATGTTGTGGGAGTTTTTGGAAATGGAAAAGTCCCAAACTCAACAACTTGTAGCTCATTTGTTTGTTGTTTTTTTTTAGATTTTCATAATCGTTAGCCAACTGCTATTTTTCAAAAGATGCCTCCAAAATAATTGATAATGCAGTTTTTGCCAATTATAAAAATACAGTTCATTGACAAAAATCTGGGCGCAGCATCAATATTTTAGTCGGGGTTTCCCCGACAACAACTATCGATTATCTTCAATATTTATTGGAGAATCAGAAAAAGAACGAATATTTTATTGAGGGCGAAACGACAAAATTTCTTCGACATTCAATACGAACGTCTAGCCTAGCTTTGTATTTTTATCAACTAAAATGAGATAAACGAATCAGTAGCCATTAGTTCTCACGTCTGTTGCCTTGACAACATAGTATCAAGCCCCGCCCATGTATTTCCGAGCCTGAACCGACTATAATACAATATTTCAAGCAAGGCTCTGAACAGATACCAGTTTTGCAGGAGAAATGGAATTTTTGATGGGACTTTCTCTATTTAAATGCACATTATACATTCGATTCTGCAATATTTTTGAGGTTTTCTGTTAACCTCAAATATTTGGGTTAATGACAGAATTGAGTTATCGCTAACCTGGCATAATTCTGTAAACCAAAGCTGTATTTAATAATAATAGTAAAAATAATAAATTTGGCACATTTTCTGTTATGTTGTGGGAGTTTTTGGAAATGGGAAAGTCCCAAACTCAACAACTTGTAGCTCAGTTGTTTGTTGTGTTTTTTTTAGATTTTCATAATCGTTAGCCAACTGCCATTTTTCAAAAGATGCCGCTAAAATAATTGATAATGCCAATTATAAAAATACAGTTCATTGACAAAAATCTGGGCGCAGCATCAATATTTTAGTCGGGGTTTCCCCGACAACAACTATCGATTATCTTCAATATTTATTGGAGAATCAGAAAAAGAACGAATATTTTATTGATTTAATTTAAAAAATTACAGTATTAGGTAAACATTTCCTGTGATAATTGAACAATACTTAAATAAATAATTTTACGTAATTTATGTATTTAACTACAAATTGAGTTAGAATTTTTCTCAATTTTCGTGCTTTATATAAATTTAATAGAGTGATATTCCAAAAATTAAACTTATAATAATTTAAAAAAATTAACAATATATTAATTAATAAATACTACACATAATATTGAATTTGTATAGAAGTGAGAGATTTCGAATTTATCGATTTTACAAATATTTTCAACAACTATAATCGACCAATAAAAATGGTCGAAAAATATATAATTTCATAGTTCAACTCTCTTTTATATAAACATTTATAACAATTGTCAGCCGAGTAAATTTTAATTAATTTGTGATTTATTTCGTATAAAATTCAATAATTTTTCCGAATGAAAATCCAGTTTAATTTGTTCTGCTGCTTTTGTTTTCAATATGGAGTAGATAAGTGGCAAATCCATAAACTAAAGCGTTTAGAATTCCAAATACCTGTAAATTATCGTTTTTAATTATTAATCAATGCGGGATAATTAGAGAATTGTTGGAATACTCACACCAGCTGCTATATTGATACCTCGATGATAAGACCCATAAGATCCGCCCCAGATTGCTAATTGGACAATAAACGCAATCACGTAACAAACAGTAACGATTCCCGTATTAACTAATTCCTAAAATCATCAAAATCTAATTAATTACTATATGAAATTGATACTTTAATTAGTAACGTACTGTTAATATCCAATGAATCGGCAAATTTAAAGCCTCCCTTATACCTAATAAATAGACGAACACCCAGATTAATGTACCAATAAAGCTTGTTGTTGAGACGAATAGAAAGAAATGCGTGCCTGGTTTGTATGCCGGTGATGCTAACGACATACACAAGATACCCAGAATCTGTAACATAAAAAAAAATTCTAATTATAATATTGTCTCGAAAACGTGGCCTACGATCCAATGCAGGCGCACCTTTAAACAATTCCCCCACTCATTCCATCAAAATCCGACTTTTAGGTGTTTATTCGCTTTATTATCGTATTTCCGCACATTACCAATTTTGATAAACGATAATCAACAAAACAATATCCGTATGACGTCAATTTCGGGCTCTCAAAGTCGAGTATTCCGAACAATCGACGGTCTCCATCTCTCAATTTCGCGACGATAAAGCGAATAAAGTAAACGTAATCGGAGGTAAATAATGGAACTGCATCTGTCAAATAATCAATGGAATTGGGAGCAATTTTCTCAGAACTACAAGAATTTTGATAATTTATGGTATTATTGGTAGAAAAACTTAGATGGCGCTGGACTCCAGAAATCGACAAATGAGTGAAATTTCAAGCTTGATGATCGAGATCAAGACCAACTCAGAATTTGACAAAACGACATATTTTGTTAGAATGATAAGGCTTTTACGTTTACGTTAGCATTAGCGTTAGAACTATTGGAAAAACAACTTTAGTGACTAACAGATTAATTAGATGCACACCTTTAAATGGGTATGACGCGTAATTTTGACGAATTTTGTTTTGTTAAATACTTTATTTATTACTTCAAAATCTATATTTAGTTGATATTAAATAAAAATAATGGCGTCATTTTCTTTAAAACTTTTAAACGGTTGGATAAGTGGAAGACATATGGATAATTACGAAATTGACAGTTTTACTTTATTGTGGTTATTTATTTATTTCTAGAAATAGAAATTCTAGATGGCTCTAAATTATTCAATTGTTTTACTTTATGTTTCTCGATCAGAGTGATCGGTGGAATAGTTGCAGCTTCTAAATTGGAACGAGCTATATATTTCGAACAATCAAACTTATTATTAATTATTAAATTATAACATAATAAATAGGGAAAACTTATAAAAGTACGTAGCTTTCCCGAGCTGCTGAATATTTAATCTATTGTAGGGCTTAATTATTTTTGTTTTTAAGTAAAGATTATTAGACAAATTATTATCTTTCGTTTCTATATAGTTCTTAATTACAATTACTGTGTACACATGACTAATGAAGTTTACTGTACATAATGGCTTGAAGGCCATTTAAATTACCTTTATATTTATAACGTAAATAGATAAATTGATAGGTGAGGAGTTGAGAATTATTTCAACATATCTCCAACGCAACGGTATAAATTGTTAATAAAATTTTGCATAAATAATAACGAACGACCTTAGCATTATTGACATATCTCCAATATTTTCTAACAACTAGTTGTTCTTATTTTTACAATTTCTCCCATGGATAACTAGAATTTAGAAAATTTCGATAATTATCCTTGAACTTTTCGATTGTCGAATTTTCGGATAACTATTTCAAGAGACTGTTGTTGGATCAT
This sequence comes from Stenodera caucasica, assembly GCA_037414795.1. Taxonomy (NCBI): domain Eukaryota; kingdom Metazoa; phylum Arthropoda; class Insecta; order Coleoptera; family Meloidae; genus Stenodera; species Stenodera caucasica. The sequence continues at coordinate 26,990 of JAZBGZ010000488.1, read as the reverse complement.
TATATCCGTTTTTGGTACCAACAATAGTGCCTCTATTTCCGACTTCTGCTTAGCGTAACGAGAGTAAATGCCGCACCTGTAATCGGACATAGGTCATCCACCTCGACAAATCTGTTTCCACTATCTTCAACAATACAAGTTTTACTTTTTTCCTCCTATTTTGTTGTTGTTGTTTTCTATTGTTGAACTCATAATCTATCTATTTATTGAATGATTCCACGAAATAACTGGATATTATCGACTAGAACTCGTCTTCAAGACCGATAAGCTCGTCTAGTCGTACTTCAGAAACATCTTTCCTTCTTCTCGAAATACAACATCAATAATTTAACCGAGGGTTATCATAGCTGAATAGACGATTAGAATAGCCTGATTGTAGCTAGAAAATTGTACCGTTATCAAAAATATTAATTCACTAGACTAGAGGACCAGCTTGGTTTATAACGGACCAAATAGAGTCTATTTATAATTTAGATTAGTTCAAGAGTCGAAAATTCCTTCCAATATCTGATTGACAGACTCGAATTGGACGATTGCAGCTACACACTGTCAATTATGATCGAAAATTGAAGCCTAAAACAGCCCATCAATCATCTTGATTGATTTATCGAAAATCATAAATCTATCGATTTTCAATCTGTCTCAATTGATAGTGTGAGGTACGCTTTATTGCTGTAAAAATTTGATTGGAGGATTAGCCTGGAAATGAACAGAGTTTTCTCTCCCCCAAATTATTTTCATTTTGCTGGCGCGAAGCAAAATTTTTGATTATCAGAGCCTCAAGCGGTGGAGCAGCTGTTTGGAGACCGCATCGAATTTGAGCAGGGACAATTTCTAGGTCGCGGTCCGCGTTTAGAGTTGGGTTGGATTATTTCAGAGATTTTATTGATCAATCAAATTCCGTTAAGATTATCTTACAAATTGCGATAAAGGTAGAGAAAACGTCATATTCGGTATTAAACTCTCCATTAATAGAATTAACGCAACCATATGGATGACGTGACCGATGATTTAACATAAAACAACAACACAACAAATAATGCCCACCTTCTTTAACCATATAAGTCATCTATCTTATCGTATTGAATATTCAATGTGGGATACGTCACTAGCTCGTCCACCTACTTACCCATTTTGAGGAATATCTCCTCCACCATAACCAGTTATGATCAATAGATAGAAAAAAATCAATATTTATTAGAAAACGTCACCAATATAACCTATAAAGTGATTATCGAGAAAATCGAAACTCGAATAAGAACCGTATCAGGTGCATCCTGTCCCACACAATTTATTTTCCACCAATTGTCCCATTTTCCCCCTCAATAAAATTCCACAATTCAACGATTACATCATATCCCAGTTTAAGGCTCTCCTATACTCAATTTGTTTGTGCATTTTCTAATTGAATACGACCTTTGTTTATTGCAATTATTTTAATTATTCCCGCTAAAAATAGACGTGATCAATGGATAATCCGAAAAATATCGATAGATTCGGCATTTTTCGTGTCTTAATTAAAAAATTATTGTAGGCGTTCCGCATATTTATCTCGTTCAATAATAATGTTATTTATAAAGACGATCTATTGTTGGCGCTTAAATTTCCCAATTTCTTAAATATGCAAATCGAAAATGGAAAAACTGGGTTGTATTTGGAGAAATTCGGATTATTATTATGGAACGAATATGGAGAATTGAAAGTAATTTCTAAAAATGGTTAGATATGGAATCGATAAAATTTGTAAATTTGATTATCGAAATTCAAGTTTTTCGTTTCACTTTATTGTTTGTAGATTCATTTGATTATCTTGTTGTATTAATTGGTTTTAATGGCAGTGTAAGCCATAATCTGGCGCTTTCACCTCAAATCAATTATTATTATTATTATTATTATTATCATTATTATTATTTGGAAATATGTGGGTCGTTAGAAATCTTACTATACAGCAGTTCAAAGGATCAATTCGACTAAACACATGTGTCTTCTAATTAATGAAAATTGAATGAAATTCCTAACAAAAGTAAACATGTTCCAATTTTCTAAAATAAAAGCTCGTATTTTTGTTGTCCCAGCCACCATTATCTAATTAGTTCCAACAATTGGTGAAAATTATAGTTTAGAGACACCCTCAAATTCATAACTAGTACTGGGATAAGGCTTTGTTTACAATAAAACGACAATGTATAGATTATCTTAGAATTTTTCATAAAAAGCAGGTCTGTATACAGAATGATTCAAATTCGAGGTCCACCATGGGAATCTCAGCTACCTATGGTTTAAATTTGGCAAAATTGCTAAATTTTATGCTCTTTAATTAATCTACAAACAGTTTTCAGGTATCATGAAAAACTTCGAAAAACTGAAAAATCGAATTTCAGTTATTTGGCTATAACTTTTTTATTTTTCAAGATTTTTCAATTCTGTAAAAACATTTCGTTGCAACTTTTTGTCTCTCATTTGATGCTGTTACTAGTTTTTGGATATATTGATTCGTTTTTGTTTAATTGATATCAACGACTTTATTTCTTATAGGCGCCATTTTGAATTTTCACTCTATTCGATGGCATTTTTTTTTCTCAATTCAACAATGTGCCACACTTGATAGTTTGTCGAGTTTAAGTACAATAAGGTACTTAAGATGTTTAATATCATCAAGTTACCTTTAAACTGGTGGTAACCATGGAAACGTTCCAAAAATAACATTTTTTTTCAGATTAAAGGTAACTTGATATTGAGTTTAAGTATTTATCTAATTTTCACAATATTTTGCACTTAACTTTCTACAAAATATCAAGTATGACACATTGTTGAATTGAGAAAAAAAAATGCCATCGAATAGAGTGAGAATTCAAAATGGCGTCCATAAGAAATAAAGAAGTTGCTATCAATTAAACGCGAACAAATCATTATATCCAAGAACTAATGATGACATTGAATGTGAGATAAAAAGTTGCAATGAACATCTTTTTACAGAATTGAAAAATCTTGAAAAATAAAAAAGTTATAAAGTTATATAAATTTAGCAACTTTGCCAAATCTGAGATGGCCCTTGAACTTAAATCACCCTGTATATGAATAGCGCCCTTCGCTAAAAAGAAATCCTTCATTTTATAAATTTATAAGAATTCGAGAACGTACCGATTTCCCATCTCAAGCTACATTTACACCGAATCTTTTGATTTGGGATTGAGTCGGCCAAGTTGCCTCTGGCTCACTATAATTCGATCGAATAGCTCAAATGAACGTTATCCGAGATTATTTTCCAGTTTTTTGCCAAAAACTTTTCAACACAAAAATTCGAAATTAAACAAACATAATGGTCCTTGAATTTATTATAATAAAATCCGAAAATAATACAATTATTATAGCGAAGATAACGTAGTAGATCTAAAATTAAGGTCCAATGAAAATTCATAGTATTTGGAATTTCTATAAAAAACATTTTTCGATGAGAGACGTATGGAAAATTGACGGTAATTAATTTACAGAAACGTTCAAAATTAATGATAAACGATTAAAAGTTTTGGTAAAAATCGGTAAATAACTGAGAATTAGACAACTCGTCTATAATTCACGTCGAGTTGTACAACCATTCAATAATTCAAGATTTATTGATTTTTTTCCGAAGTAACCGTCTATTATAAAATCGCACAGTTTCTGGATAAGTATCCTCAATTTTCCCGTTTATTATTGGGCTATTTTGACACTTAAGTCAAGTTTGGATAACGTCCAAATCCAGTTCTAAATAGATACATATCAATTTCAGTTCGACTCAATAAAATTGGGAAAATCGGGAAAATTTCTTTTATCGTATTGTAATTTAGATTTGATGACCAAGTCGATTGTCTCCAATATCTACAATACTGCTCTGAATTATTGAATAATGACGGACATCTTGAACTATCATTACCCTATTTCCTGCAGGTAGATCGATGAATTCGAGATTATTTCTTTATTATTATTTCTCCAATTTCGACTATCTATGAATGAATAAATAATTAATTCAATTTAGCAAAGCAAGATAATTAAACGCGCTATTAATCAATTCGTCATAGATTCTAAAATAGAATTAATGTAAATTTAATAGTGTAATTAATGTAATTATGAACGACTTTCTATAGTGCTATTTTATCGATATAATAAGTTTATAGTGAAATCGCTTATAACGAACTTCCTGAACTTTTACAATAACAACCATCCGGCTATATTTGCTTTAATTCAACTAAATATCGGGTCATGCAGTATAAATTATCATCACCTGTATACGCTAAGGTCGTCTCCTTATCAGTTATCACATAATTCAATTGTTTTTCTTGAAAATATTAAACCGAATTTGAGTCACGTTTCGTTGCCATATTAATAATTTTTTCAAGCACACACACACAGACATTCGAATATAAAACTATAACGGAACATGAATGAGAAAATTCAAATTAATTTTTATAACAACTTCAAATTTTTGATAATAAACAGAAAAACAATAGAATTGAAAAGCGTTATCCATTGAGAAAAATAGAAAGAAAATAAAAGTAAAAGCGGAACATTGAACAAAAGGCGAAATAACGGAGTTTTGGTATTTGGAGAAAAACAATTGATGGAATCGAAAAAAAAAAACAAAAACGAGATAGCAACTGTTTATCTTGAATTGACTACAATTGTAATTTTGAGTATTGGTAACGATTATATCGGACGTCCCATCGGCCTCTTTCAACTCGCGTCCACATCAATATTCATGAGACCAAGGACAACAGTCTAGAGAACTATGGAAGTTCATGAATAATTAGAGCAGTGTTTCCCAACATGTAATCTACATTTTCAATGACCGTCTAAGACGTTGACTGGAATATATTGATTATTACGTTGTCGCCAAAATTCTAGTCTTTTGGTCAATTGTAAGATCGAATCTTGTTTTGCCCATCAATTGTCGATTGTTTGAGATCCGCTGAATGCAAAAATATCAAGAATGGGCGATAACGGACGTTTATACGCTCGTGAATAATTTCAATTGCATAATGATCAGGGCCGTATAAACGGGAATTTTATTTCAGTGGTAGACTATTTGTCAATTCCGATAAGCCCTATTCCTAGTCATCCCCAGTACGGTCCTGTCTTCGTGTTTAATTGGGGAAATTTTGGGATATTCGAGCAATTTTTTGGTTCGATCATTAGAAAAATCGCCAACTGACATAATAGGATAAATATAGTCATTTTTTGATTCATATAAAAAATTGATTGATGAATTGTTCGGAAAAATTCCTAATTCAGAGCTCCACTTTATAACAAGTTATATGAATGTAAATGGAAGTTTTTCGAAAGTAGATCAATTTCGATATTTCCAGACAACTAAACTATTTTCCAATTATAATCAATCAACATTTTTGGAAAATTTCCGAAAATATTGGCGCCACATCGACACTATAATTCTGTTCGAATTGTTGGAAATTTCCGGAGAGAATAACTCACCAATTCGGCCAATTTCAGCATTCCCGGTGTCGTTTTGAAATAATCCAAATTGATTTTGATCCAGCCCAGAGGATGATCGGTTTGCGGTTTATTTTCCGCATTGTTTTTCGGCGCTTCCTGTACGTTCACCACTGTTTCTGTCATCATTCAGTGACTGTTTTGTCGACAGAAAAATCGAAAAACCACAAAATTCTTGCGATTGATTTCGGAAGAATTTCAAAACACTTGTCGAACTCAACTCGATTGTTGTTTTGTTAACACTGGTAATTTTATTCGAAATATTGGCGGCTGTAAGAATTGAGTGGATTTGTTAACGACAAATGTTCCACTCTTTCGTTCAGAGACGTACGCACAAACACAGACAACATCAAATGAACGGAAAAACGCGGAATTCACTATACAGTTTCGTTGTAATAAAAACGGTAGAGTGGGAACAAGGTGTATGGGGCCACAACAGTCACAAGTACTATCTAGTAATAATAAAGTAGGTTTATAGCTGTTGTTCAGCTATAAGCAGAATGATAAAAATTTATGCAAATTGTTATAAATTGATAACGAAAATAATTGAACAAGGAACAATTCTGCATGCTGCTATCCGATAAATCAATTGGAACAGACGAATTGATTATAGATTTGAATAACAATCAATTCTCTTTGCAAATTTAATGATAATAATGATGATGATTCGTTTATTAGAATTATTATACCTTCTCGATTCATACATTTTTTATTCATAAATCGAACACTGACGTGTCGTTTAATATATCAATTATTGATGGCGCAGCTCATCCTTGATAAACGAGTTACTTTGTTTTTTATACAGTTATAATACAACCTAATATCAATTAAAAATAAAAAGGGTGCTCAAATTTAGACAACAAGGAAGCCATCGAGTATACAAATTAACGGCTAGAATTTCGCTCCAAAAATAAACTGGCCTACACTATATAGAAAAAAAAAAAAAAACAAACACAAACATACACATCATTAACCTTCATCATTGTCCCAAAATAAATATTTACTGAATGAAATTTAGCTAGAAACATCGAAAATTTGAAAATTCGCGCCATAACTCGAATCTAGATGACCAACAATTCACCATAGACGCACGACTTTAATACCATAGACTTGAGAAGATTAGAGCGCCGTCTCACATCAGAAATTACTCAAATAAAACATAATTACCCATATAATATCTAATGTAGATGAGATATAATTACTATTGAAGTTGATTTACGCTTTTTTTATGTGGGAAATTTGCAACAAAAATCTATTTTTTTATGTTGATGCGACTAGCGTGTATATTTAGTTGCCTAACTCTACTGGGAAGGACTATCCAATGGGCTTGTTGGAAATAAAACCGGCTTTCAAATCCCACCAGCTGAGTATTGTTTGTTCCATGGCGAGTGGGTCATAAATTGCGTCAATTCAGTCAGCATCCATCACCATTTACCATTGTTTAATACCATAGAAACCCATCAATTCGACTGATGAAAAATCAATAACACAATCCTGAAAATATATCAACGAGAAGATCGTGGGAAAACAAAATTGAAGATATACGAATGATACTTTCGTCGACTTCTTCTATTATCAGAAGATTTTTCTGGGCCAATGGACACAATTTAATACAGTGAGTACAGAATTGAGTTCCCAATTATAAAATTATTAGATATTATAGCTAAATTTATATTATAGTAAGCTTTAATCCAATTAACATTTGAATCGTGAATAGAAACAATTAAGTAAGATAATTAAGTAATTTGCTCATTAAATTCCTCATTTACGGTTAAAGTGAAATCTTTTATTCTTCACTATCCCAATAGAATTACGCAAAGTCAGTGGTTAAGTATGAATAATATTGATTAAAATAAATTGAAAATATCACGTTTTGCTTCATTGACATTAAACACCGTAAAATTGTATAATGAAAGTCAAGGTTCACTCGAGGAGGATGAACGAAAATAACGCAGTTTCATAATTGAAATTCGAAAACAAATGTCGATTTTATCGAAACAAACACAAATTATTTAACACAGTTATTTCCTAACAGTTAATTGATAAACGAGGGAAATTTTCAATGCGTTAAACAATAAAAACGTTATATTCAAATTTTTATCATTTCTTATAAGAACCTGCAATTATAATGAATTAAATTTCACAATTTCGTAACGTATTTTTCTATTATTTCCAACAATTTCCCATCTATTTATCAAAATTCTCTGTTTTATATTTGGGAGAGTATGACGTGAGATTACAGCCAACAATACGACCAATAATAGACGAAGGAAATCGAATTCGGCAATATGATTGGTGGAGGTGATTGTGACGTTTATTATTTCGAATTTTATAGAGCTTTAAACGCTCTATTTATTCAAACAATTATCACAATCAAACCGTCCAAACTTACTTAGTTTATTTATATTAAGTGAAAGGCTGTTAACTGGATTTGAAAAAGATGTAGGCGACAAAATTACACCACAACCATTCTAAATTCAAGGCTTTATTTTTTAGATCATCTAAATCATCATCGTTATCATCACATCATCATCATCATCATGATACGTATTCAAGAGAAAATTCTGCATGATGAACTATTGAATTCAACATTCTATCAATATTCTTATCATCCAGCAACATTATTGAAAGGTTTAAATTCGTTACGTGAACAAGGTGAATTATTGGATATAACATTAATAATAGAAGGGCAAATATTTAAAGCACACAAAGCCGTATTATCAGCATGTAGTGATTATTTCCGTGCCATGTTCACTGATAATATGCTAGAATCACGACAACATGAAATACGTTTAAACGGTATAACAGCTAATGGATTTGATCATTTATTAGAATATGCCTATACATCGACATTAACATTGAATTTGAATAATGTACAAGATGTACTAGAAGCAGCATCACATGTACAAATGAATGCTGTTATTGTAGCATGTGAACAACATTTACAAAAACATATTGATATCGATAATTGTGTTGATATTGCCACAATTGCTGAAATTTATTCATTATCAATATTAAAAATGCAAGTTTATCGTTTTATGAGCGAACATTTATTGGAATTTTCCAATTCGAAAGAATTTTATCGATTGACACCACAACAATTGGAAAATTTATTGGCCTACGATTATCCGGTTGATTGCTCTGAAGCTGATGTATTAAGAATTGTTCTGACCTGGTTCTTCCACGTGGACACATCTAAGTGAGTATCTAAATTATTATTCGATCGAAAAAAATAATTTTTAATAAAAAGAGAAATTCGTAGTTATTTATTTTGAATTTCGCGCTCTTCACAAATTCTATAAGTTGGCAGCAATTGCTATGGCGTCCAGAGAGAATGATTACCGAGACGGAGCATTTCTCTTTATAATTGGTTTCGAGCACCAAATTGAAAATTGAATAATTAATAATCAATAATCAATAAATCATGATTAATGATCTTGAATGTTGTTCAGGTAAATTATAAATTAAGACAGAATCAGTATAGAAACGAAAGAGACAATAGCTGGATTGGCGCTCCTATTGGCAGATTACCCAACCAATTTGAACCGCGAAATTTGAATTAATTTTCATAAATTACAGCATTTTGATGTTTATTTATTTTCAGATTAGAGGTGCGCATCTCGTACGCTATCCGTATCATCCAGCACATCCATTTCAAGGAGATATCACCACGTAAACTGCACAATATTCTAGATAAAATTTTCCAAGATCGTAAAAATGAATGGGAATTGTATAAAATTATATTATCAGAAGCTTATATGCAAAGTAATTGTTATAAAGCATCAGAGAATGTCACTTTACTGAATTCAAGAGGAATGGAACGTGCAATTTTGAAAATTGGCGGTTTCGGCTTGAATGGTATAACCAATGAGATAACTTATTGTTTTTATCGTGAAAAAAAATGGAAACATTTAACGAAAATACCGCATGTTGAACAATGCAATTTCGGTACAGCTATATTGAATAATGAATTATATATTGTTGGTGGTTGTTTTAATCAATCATTACAAGAGAATATTCATCCGTTTGGCTTCAAATACAGTCCCAGATATGATAAATGGTCGACAATGTCGCCAATGAAAATTGAACGTTGCCGTTTCTCTTTGAATGTGGTTGGTGGTATGCTGTATGCTGTTGGTGGTTGTAGTGAAGTTGACGAATATGATACAAGTACGTGTGAATGTTACGATCCAGTTTTGGACATGTGGTACATGATCAAGTCATTACCAGCTTATTTAACACAACATGCTGCCGCTAGTTACGAATACAATCTCGATTTGAAATTATTTATTAGCGGCGGTATGGATCGCGATACTATCCAATCAACAATGTACTGTTATACGATAAATGAAGACAAATGGCATCAGTGTACGTCAATGTTGCAAACACGTGCCGATCATGTTATGTTGACAATCGGTGATTTCTTGTATGTTTGCGGTGGATGGACGGAAAGCAATGATAATAATCGATCACGTTTATTAGTCGATACAATCGATAAATACGATGTTAAAAATGACCAATGGACAATTATAACGAAAATACCAACACCGCGTTATCATGCCGGTATTGTTTGTGTAGATCGAAAAATCTATTTTATTGGCGGCTTTTATAGTGATGATATGTTCGATAAAAGTACAGCTGCTATTGAATCTTACGATATCGATAGTGATCAATGGACGACTGAAGATAAATATCCGCAAGATATATGGGAACATACCTGTGCGACTTTGTTTATACCGAAATGGAGGGACGATATGCCGGACATGAAAGTAACACCAAATACGGCCACGTAACTTTGTCAACATCTCAAATAAATGATAATCATTATTATTATTATTAGGGCTTTTTTTGACCGTATGCACTGATGTGTTCCCTTTCCCTGGGGATCCTCCGAGACAAGTTGAAGAATTTCAACCCCGTACAATAAATCCCAAGTTATTTAGCCTTTTTTTTATACCTTTTCACTGGTCGCTGGCCAGTAGAGAACCAACAAAGTTTTTCTCGACTTTTCAAACCGCATTTTTACGTGAGCTCGATAATTATAGAATATTTCTACAAGTTACAATGATGAGAACCAGTTTAAAATTTATACCAAATATTCTCAACTATGTTCGTTATTAAAACAGTTTTCTATTCGATAATTTTTCCAAGTTACGATATTTTCCAAAAACGATTCTCATCGATGAGAATTTCAAACTACTAGAAAAGGACGACAAATAGAAATCTAATTCTCATGGGAAATAATCCGGCGATATTGGAGCAATTGGATAATTAGATAATCTAGAATTTTCAGTTTAAACAGAAATTGTGAGTATTTTCCGCCATTTCCTAATATAAATTTCCGACATTTTCAGCAATTCGTGTCCCTTTTTTCTTTGTTGTATATATTAGCTAGGAATTCCCGGGATCGTAACAAGGAAAATTATCTGAAACATAAACTTATAACATTCATTGGAAATTGTAATTTATTTTCTATTTAATAAATTTACCATATTATGTGATTATTCGAAAATCCGGTCCTGTTTTCTGCGATCGTCGCTGCCACCGATAAATTCGGAAACAGTCGGTAATTGGTTTTGCTATTGGTGCAGTGAGGGCGCTGAATTGCCGGTAATTCAGGCAGTGATAGTTTCGGGTGATAACGATGCCGGTTCGCGAAACTCTTCGATGAAGTGCTGCAGGTTGCCGTGTATTATTCCCAAGATGAATTATCGTAATAGACCTGGTTTCGTGGAAAATTGTGTATTGTTTGTAGATGGTCGTCGGACGGCGCCGGTGTTTTCGTCATTTTCGTTGTGTTGATTATCATCATCATCATCGTCGTCGTCGCGAGTGGTGGTGATTGGCGCATTAGCGCAGTCTCAGTTTTAAACTTCACAACATACAGTTGAATTTGCTGCTTTTATAGTTTCATTCTGAACATCAAATGGTTAACAAAATATTTCGCTTAATTTTGTTTTGATTCTTTTTTTAATTTAATTAAACATAATTAATAATTAGTGAATATAAATCAACTTGTTTGTGCCTAGTCTTGAATTAACGATCGTACAGGTTAAGTTCTTTATAAAGATATTTGAAGAATTAATCGAGAACCGGGACTATATTTTTTGGTATTCAGTTGTTGACAGTTGGTGTTTTTTTTTTTATTTTATTTCGTCGAAATAAAATCGAAATAAGTTAAAACACGAACATTGACAGAGAGATTTTCAGTTCAATAACATTTTGCAATCGAACCAGAGAGGCCCCGTTAGTCGTTTTTCCAGTGTATAGTGGATTTTTTATTTTCGTGTATAATTTCAAGTGTGTGTAAGTGTCTCTCTCTATCTTATTTCAATTTTTCTTCGATATAAATTAGAAATTAAAATATGCTGAATTTTCCATGTGTTAGGACTATTTGATTTGATTGAAACCGATATTTGTGAAATTGTTTTTGTATAAAAAAAAAACCAGAATTTATGTGAAATTTAGTGCGATTTTGTTGTTTTTCTATTGTTGATTATGCGCTGATGGAATACAATTATTGTTGTTGTTATTATTGGTGGTGCATTGGCCTGACTATACATATTATTTATTATAATGTCGGGTAATCATATGAATAACGAACAAGAACATAAATCGCCAAGGGAAAGTGGCGAAGATTCAGAAGACGAAAGCGAAATATTAGAAGAGAGTCCTTGTGGCAGATGGCTGAAAAGACGTGAAGAGGTAATTAAATATTTTCCAATTTTCATTATTATCATTGTATTAATTTAAAGAAAAATCCATAATTGACTGTCAATTATTTTTTCTACTGGCAATTTCCCGAACAAACCTAACCTCTATTCAGTTGACATAAGGC
>JAZBGZ010000487.1:14957-41316 GCA_037414795.1 Stenodera caucasica | reverse complement strand
TTGTAATTGACATTTTTTTGGGTCGAATTCAGTAAAATTGAATGTAGGAGTCTTTTCTCTCTTTCTCTCTTTCGCTAGAAACAAAAAATATCACAGCAATCACTCTGACTTTCGTTTTTCGTTTATTTTTTTTTTGTTTTTAATTAACAAGCTCCGCTTTTTAATTTTGTCTCATCAGTTCTTCTTGTGAATGTAATTTAATTAGGGCCTTATGGAAAAAATGCCCCGAATTTATCAATGTCGTTCATGGTCTAGATAACAGTGTGTTATTAATTTTCCGCCGATAAAATATTTGACGTTTAACAAAAATTAATCAAAATCGATCAATAAACAATTTTTGTCGAACTCATCCAAAGAAAATTGATAAAATTATCAATTTTCCAATAGAAAAATTGACGAGTTCTTTGATCTTATTGAAAGATTGAACTTTTATGCGTAAATTGAGCTGTTGTGAACTCTCAAACTCCGAAAATTAAAGAAGTTATAGCGCCCTAAAGACATTCGAATCAAGAATTTTTTCCCCGCGCTTTTTTCGCTATCATCTTTCTGGAGTGGTCATGAAAAAAAGTTCAACAATTATAAATTTTTGCCAAGATCGTAGTTTCGGAAGTGATTTGATCCAGTGTTTACTCTGCAATTCTGAGAATTGTAAAAGTTATGATGCTCTAAAGATATTCGGATTGAAAAATAGTTTATCGCGCATTTTTTTCGAAATTTTGGAACAGGTCACAAAACAATTTTCGAAAACCATAAATCTTTGTTCAAGATTGTAATTTAGGGAGCAATTTGAGCCATTGGTGACTCTCAAATTACAAAAATTGAAAAAGTTATGGCGGCCTAGAGATCTTCAGTTCAAAAAATATTTTTTCCCGCGTTTTTTTCGGTGTTAATTTTTCAAAGTGGCCATCAAATAAGTACAAAACTATGAATGTTTATTTGAGATCGTAATTTTGGGAGTAATTGTAGTCATTGGTGACTCCCAAATTCCAAATATTGAAAAAGTTATGGCGCCCCAAAGACATTCACATCGAGAATCTTTTTTTCCCGCCTTTTTTTCGATATTAATATTCTGAAGTGGCCACGAGAAACAAATCGAAAACTATAAATTTTTATGAAGATCGTAATTCTGAGAGTAATTTGAGCCATTGGGAAATTTCGAACTTCGGAAATCAAAAAAGCTATGGCGCTCTAAAACTTCAGATCGAGAAATATTTTTTCGCACGCTTATTTCGAAATTATCGAAGTGTTTATAGAATAAGTTCAAAAACCATGAATTTTTGTTTGAGATCGTGATTTTGGGAGTAATTTGAGCCAGTTACTCTCAAATTTCGAAAATTGAAAAAGTTATGGCACCCTGAAGACATTCAAATCGAAATTTTTTTTTCGCACTCTTTTTTCGATATGGATATTCTGAAAAGACAACGAGAACACAGTTCAAAAACTATAAATTTATTCCAACATCGTAATTTTTTGAGTAATTTGACCCACTGGTTACTCTCAAATTTCGAAAATTGAAAAAGTTATCGCGCCCTAGAGATCTCCAGTTCAAAAAATATTTTTTCCCGCGTTTTTTTCGGTATTGGCTTTTCAAAGTCGCTACAAAATGAGTACAAAAACTATGAATTTTTGTTTGAGATCGTGATTATGGGAGTAATTTTAGTCATTGGTGACTCTCATATTCCAAATATTAAAAAATTTATGCCGCCATAAAGACATTCAAATCGAAAATCTTTTTTTCGCGCTTTTTTTTCGATATTAATATTCTGAAGTGACAACGAGTAAACAGTTCAAAAACTATAAATTTATTCCAACATCGTAATTTCTTGAGCAATTTGAGCCACTGGTTACTCTCAAATTTCGAAAATTGCAAAAATTATGGCGCCCTAGAGATCTTCAGCTCAAAAAATATCTTCTCTCGTGCATTTTTCAATATTAACTTTACGAAGTGGCCACAAAATGAATTCCAAAACAACAAGTTTTTTCTGAGATCGTTATTTTGGGAATAATTTGAGTCATTGGGAGCTTTCGAACTCCGGAAATTGAAAAAGTTAAGGCGCTCTAAAGACATTCAGATCGAGAAATATTTTTTCCCGCGCTTTCGTCGCAATCTTTGAAGTCGTCACAAAGTAAGTCCAAAAACCTTGAATTTTTGTTTGAGATCGTAATTATGGAAGTGATTTGAGCCATTGGAAACTCTCGAACTCCCGACATTGAGAATTATAACGCCTTAAAGACATACAGATCAAGAAATATTCTTTCCCGCGTTTCTCTCGTGAAGTGAACACAAAAGAAGTTCAAAAACTACAAATTTTTTCCAAGATTGTAATTTTGGGAGTCATTTGAGCCGTTGGAAACTTTCGAACTCTGGAAATTACCAAAGTTGAGTCAAGAAACTTGATATTTTCCCGCGTTTTTGTCGAATTCGAATAGAATCGCCTTAAATTCTTGATCACGATTTGAGAGTTTTATAGAAAACCTGGAAACTCATTCAATAATTGGATTGTTGTGGAAAACTGTACACTTTCCACGTGAACATCGGGGTTTTTGAATAATGTGATAATTTCAGACATTATATATTATATTATATATATTATATATTCCGACAGAATCTGGAAAATAAAAATTTTTTGCTAAACTAAAATAATGCGGAAATAGACTGCGAATTTTCCGAGGAAACAAAGACCTATTCTAGTTTTGCTGGAAAATTATCGAAACTAGCGAAAATTGTGTAGGAAAAACGAATTGGGAAGCTTCGAGGCGTGGCTTCTGGTGCGTAATAGCGCCAAACCTCGCCCATGTCCGTCCAAACTCGAACGACGTCTATCAACCCTGAAAATTCGATCTCTTACTCAACAAATACGAAGAAAATTGTGTTGTAAATAAGACTGAAACTGCATAGAAATACTAACTGTGTTGATAAAACTTTATTTAGTACTTTCAGTAATGTGCCAAAGATTGTTATGTTTCCTTTTAGATGGAAATTTACAAGTCCAAACTGGCTTTATTTCAGGAAACTGATACAGATATATTTTCCCGATTCGAAATACTCTATGAAAATCGTAGATTTCCACAACTAGACTGTACCAACAATAACAGTAAAATATCGATTAGAGATTCCAGCATAAATTATATCTAAAGTTCTAGTTTCTCTGGAAAATTGAAAACAATTTATATGAAAATGAAACAGTCACGTTATTCCACTGAAATAATGTAAACTCTTTAGTAAAACAACAATTTCCCGACTGGTTTAAGTCATTTTTATTGTTCACCTCTTCTTTGGAGAAATGACAGAAAGTTTAAAATGCAAATGATTTCTCCACCATTATACTTTGTCAACAAAAATAACCATAGTCTAATTGTTTTTCTTATCGGTGGGAAGATAACCGGGGGAAAATGAAAAAAAAAAGTTGCGGATGTTTGGAAATTTTAATAAAAATAAATGATCCATTGACTTAATGAAGTAAAGGAAATTCATATAAAAAAAAAAAACAAATGAAATTACACTGAAACCCACAAAAATGCTAATTCTCAATTTCTTATCCGAATATTTTATCGAATATTGAGCAATAGAGCCGGTTTTTCCCAAAATTGAATTATGCGCCACTTATCGGATTGATGATGTCATATCGATAATGATTGGCTTGTGATTCTAACCAATCAGACGACACCAATCGAATTAGTTGCGCCAGTCAACACTAGATGGCTATCAGAGGTGATATAATTGAATTTGGTTTTTTTTTTTTCATTCGAGACTTGATTGTATGATTGTATTAATTCCGCTATTTCTCTATTCTCTAATCGATCCAATTAAAAATTTAAAGTTCCAATTAACGTCTAATACGATTTCCATTTATATTAATGAAATTGCAGTCTATCACGGAAATCTACAATGAAATAAGACAACTTAATCCACAACCACTTAAATATTAAGTTCAGTTAGTAGTTTTTTTTTTGTTGTCTCTCTATATACAGCCTGTATATTCTGTTATATTCCGAAACATACTCTAAGATTGTCTACTTTGAAACGAATTCGATCTATTTCGATATGACGACCGAAATTTCGCCTTTTTATCTTGAATCTATTTTCAACGATTCCTAGATCTTTGTCGAATTTTATTATAACTAATCCAATATGAGATATGGAGATTTACTTCATATTGAATGAAACAAAAGACGATAATAAAACAAGAAAAAAGACAAATTCTGGGATACAAATAACAATTTCCAAGGCAGACAATCGAAATCCCGAAATACGATTATAGAGCACGTCTCTATCATCATTATTATTATTTTTATTATTATTACTATGCCTACCTTGATTTGATATTCAAATATTGAGGAATCAATGTCGAGATATCCCCGAAATTTATGTCGCTTTAATGTACCGAACGTTTAACAGATAAGAGCCGTATCGTTGATGGGGTTGATTTTTGTGTGTTTGGAGGGGGTTTGATATAATTTCAATTTTATCATCACAATAGTGGAATTATGTAGTTTACGAAAAAATAAAATTAAAATAAGGGTGAATTTCGTTTGGGTGATATAATCGAAAGGGATGGAGAATCGATTTGAATAAAGCCAGTTTTGACCTGAGGCGAATAGTGTGCTCGCTAATCATTTCCTTTAGTCCGACAAAAGCAGCTAGTTCTGTGATGATGGCCCTTTGGCTGTCCTTTATATAGAGGTATAGATCGCTCTTTGCCATCCATCCTGAATGCATACACAACTCTTTGAACGCCATCTCCATATGTTGGAACAAAATAAGAAATCAACTACTCATATACGGGGTGTAATCGGAAAGTTGGCCACAATTGCACCATCGAAAATAGTTTACACTTTTCGATTGTCTCTCGTATTGTCCGGCCGCAAAAATTCAAATTCAATTGTGAATCGATTTCCATTAAAATCCATCGATGATGCGTTAACTCAATAACGTATTATATGCCAACTTGGCTATTGTTAATGCTATAATTCGATTCTATTCAACCAATAAAAATATGTCCCCCGATTCTAGTTATTTACTATTTTATTTCGATGTGTCAAAATGGGTCTTTATGGGAGAAGGGGGGATACGCATCGTTGTTTTGTATTGTTAACAAAACTATAGATGGCGCCATTTAGTTAATTCTATACCTATTTGAATCGTCGCTTTTGTCATTGATGATGGGAGTGGTGTTATTGTTGTTCAATGGTGTTCAACAACAATTCGGATCATTTGAAATGATTCAGTCGAATTGGAGAGATGCTCGCAATCTGCGATCCGATCCGATTTCGGCGATTTATTTTATTATTGGAGCGCGTTCGATATCGGAGATGCACGTCAAGTCGATGTATATAACATCCAAACTCGAATGTCGCTTATTATTTAACGGATTTATCGAGAGATTGATGCGATTTCCAAACTTTTTGAAGTGTATTGTGACATATTCGAGTAAAGTTTCCGATTTTCTCGAAACTTTCCAGCAAATAGACTGAGATATTTAAGCAATGTGTTGTACGTCTCACGAGGATTTACTAACGGCATAAGATTTAGGAAATGTTCCACTATGTTCGACATCATCATTGATTTATCATCGTTCGTATGTTACCATTGAATTTAATACGATTAAAGTGCACATATTATTTGATATTTTCAATTTCAATCAAATCGAGAAAAATTCTAGTAATAATTGCTGGATTGAAACTGAATGTTATCCCAACTTGGATTAATGATAGAGAATGTCGGATACGTGCCAGATGTGTTATTTGTATGAGGAGAGTAAACTCTCGTCCGATTTTTTTTCCGAAGTGATCGTAACGAAAACCAACCGTATATGTTCTTCAAAACTAACAACCACCGAAAAAACTACCACGACGATTTAAAATAAGTCGATGGAAACTCTCCGAATCTAGAAAAGCTACAAAATCAGCATTTTCTATAAGAGATTCTAGAAAAAAAAAAAAGAAAAAAGAAATCAACCGTCCGTATAACCAACAATTATTTTTTTGGCGCCAATATATTTTTTTTTGCCTCTTTTGAATTGTGAGGGTGGCTATATCGATATCATT
The DNA here is from genome assembly GCA_037414795.1 of Stenodera caucasica. Lineage (NCBI taxonomy): Eukaryota > Metazoa > Arthropoda > Insecta > Coleoptera > Meloidae > Stenodera > Stenodera caucasica. The sequence goes on along the minus strand of JAZBGZ010000487.1, from coordinate 35,268 downwards.
ACTGGAAAGAATCCATTCAGAATCGAATGGGAAAACATAGTGGAATAATAGACTATCGGCGTTTCCAACCAAATTCCATACTCACACATGCACAGTAAATAAAATATGAATTGAATTCTAGATTCGATTGGGCTCAATAAATATAGGAACAGTCTCGCTTTTTCTTCGTCGGTTTGATAAAGCTTTTTCAGCAATTTCAAAAAGAAAATGAATTATTCGAAAATATCGAATACGATATCGTTTGTTTATTTAGAGTAGGTTCGTGTATGAACCAATGCACGCTAATAAACGGTTGTCATAGCAACAATCGATGATATGGATCGTTCAATTTGAAAAGTACATGGGCGGGACTTATTTTTCATAAATCATCGAATATTGTGTAGTTATAGCAATATTGATCATTATCTGACGCATGGTTGAGGTTAGATTGATCACGAACCATCTCAACTATTGACTCATTACTTGTTTTAATAATCACCTGAATATTATCCAATCATTAAGCATACATTAGAGAATGTAACGTAAACCGATTTATGTTAGTCTGTAACTAAGTCAATTAGGTCTTGTTGCTTCAGCCCCTCGTCAAATAGACCGGACATCCACCCCTACTAATTATACGGCACGTGTTCCATAAATTCGCGTAAATGTACCCGAACGTACAAACAAACACAAAAAATTTATAACTATCATTGTGGATTTTTTTTTTTTGTGTGTGTGAATCGGGAATTGAGCCAAAGATGATGAGGGTGGCTTTTTACTCAGTTGTGGTGGTAGTGTGGAAAGTGGAAATGCCGCGACAACGACTTTCCAGGGCCAAATTTATTTTTCATTACATTTAGACATCGTCTTTTATATTCGCCATTCAACCAGGAAATATCAAGAATGTGTGTGTCGTATGAATTCATGACAGTGTAAAGAAGAAAAAAAATTGAAATATTTCTACAATTTTCGATGGGAAATGACGCGTTTTCTTTTATTGTTCTCCATTAAAATTGAAGAGGCACACAACGTTAGTGAATCGAGAATATTATTCTTTGATTGGATGAATTGGAGTTTGAGATCAATTTCCTGGTCCGTTTTAATTGCATGACTTTACGACAGATGTTCGCAAATTATGCGTCGTTCAACTCAATCACGATTGGTTGTCACACTCGTTACCTTGACAACCAGGAGTCGAGTCGCGTCCATTGCGCCCCCTACTCGAACGTTCTCTAATTGCGCGGGAAAAAAACTAAACTGTGTGACTTTGTTTCAGTAATTCGATTATCATCGAAAACAATTGTGGGTGTTATCATGCGTCGCGACGCACAAACACGTCCATCGAATCGGACACAGAACAAATTAATTATCACACATATGTGTGTATGTTGATATTTTTTTGTGTTCTCGTTTTCATTCAACTAACACTTGAATTCAATCAAGTCCGACCAATGTCTGTGATTGAAAACAAACCAAATCGAATTGTCACTGAAATGAATGTTTGATTGAAATCCATTGATAAGTTTTCATTTATTTTTTTTTCAACGTTAGTGAAAAACAACAAATTTTCAAATCTAAGCAACTAGATATTTGTTGAGTCATAAAAAAAAACGTTTCTATCGTTATTATTAGAATGGTCATCGATATTTGTGGTCCATTTTATAGTAAAACAATTGTTACAGAATTGATCAATTGTTGCTTGATTATTGTGTATTGTTGATGTTGGCGCCAAAAATTTTCAATTTTCGTACTCATCACGAATTGTCGATTTATTACCAACAATTTTAGTCGAATAACTAGACAATGGGGGTGAAATGGGAACAAGACAAACAAAAATTGTGCATTTCGAGTCGATTTGTCTGGTAGAATTGTTTCTGGATAGGACTTGTTGTCGTCTCTGGTATGCTTTATTGAATCATTTCTCTATTCCCCTCTCTCTCTCTTCCCAATTCCCATAAAAACGTTTCCAGAACTTATTCCCTCAACATCATCCATACACTTGGGACTTAGCCAGAAACGGAAAACAATAACCATATCTCGGATTGGAGTTTGTCTTTACCCATTGAAATCGCTAAAGGCGGTTGTTTGTTTTTTCTTCTTCTTCTTCTTCTTTTTTTTTTCGTTAATCTCTCTTTTATAACGCGAATAAAAATCACGAAAATGATATTTTTGAAAGAAACAATCGCACCGAGATCAGGACCGGCTTTAAGGAGATGCAATCGAGCCGCAAGCTAATTTATAATGAAACTTCAGCTATTCGAAAGATATTAGTATTCAATTGTTTTCGAACAATTGAAATGTCTAGAATGATTGGTTGTGGTAGAAGCGCGGGAGATTTACACCAATCACAAACGACGTTATAATAATGCAGACTATCACTAGATGGCACTCGATCAATTAAATTGAAGATTTCTCGATTATCCATTAAAATTAATGACATAATCGAGGATACGGAAATGACGTGTATTAATTATAAATAATTGAGCATATCTTTCGAAATCCCTCCAATAATAATAATAATGATGATGATGATGATGATGATGGATAAGTAGAAAATCATTTGGAATGAATTTGCAGAATTAAACAACAGGAAATTGGTCGGTTTTTGAATAATTAAATTCGGCAATTGTTTACTAAAACAATCATGAGCAACTTTTGTTATTTTCGTTAATATTCCAATTTCGATGATTCTCAATTAATATTTATGAATGAGATTAATTTACGATTTGTTGAGTATTACGGATAAATTTTAAATTAGGTTCAAATAGGCGCCAACTATTCGATTATTTGACGCTTGTTACCATGACAACATGTCGGCGCATTCTCGAACGTACTCTAATCAACTGAATTGTCGATATGGTCGATTTTCGATTATTTTACCATCGATTTCAATGTTAATATAAGACTATTTGGATTTGATAAATGTCCTAGCAAAAACTGATGACTCATATAGAGATTGGCTCATATTTATAAGACTGATAACTAGGATGACCCCCGATTTGTAATTTATCGGTATCTAGGGGATGTATAGATATATAAACACGACCCTCTAACTTTCACGCACAATTTATAGGTTGAATAGGGTGTATTTTAGCCCCCTCTATCGGTGCTATACTCGAATCGACTATAGTAAAGGAATCAAAATTTTTTTTGTCAATTCTATTAATTTGATTGGTTGATTGTGAATAATTGACGACTATAACACCCTTTGGGGTGATTTGATTGTATTAATACGGGGATCACCCCTCTCATATAATACGAGTTCTGCCACAATATTCAACAATGTAGACTATAAAATTACCATCCGTGAAATTGAAGCAATTACTCCCCCGGATCGAAATTCCGATAATAAATAAAATTCTTCAATTTCGTGAATTAATACAAAAAATAATAAATATCAATACGACAGACTCGGTTACAAAAAAAAAAAGTTGAATTATCACGGATAAAGCCTAATTTATATTATCGTAATGCAGCTGGTTCGTGACCAAATTTTCATTTTGTTAAAATAAAAGTAACGCGTAAAGCTTCAGTGACAGTTTAATTTCAGTTCAAATACGTGCTAAAATAACTTATTGCTGAACGTTATTAGATCTAAATCGGCTATTGGAAAATCGGAATAAGGGCTCGTTTTCCGATTACAATTCGTTGAATTAATAACGTAATTATAAATATGTCTACAATTAGAAGGTGAATCTACAACAATTGAAACAGTTGTGTTCGTGGCACTTGATTAAACATAACAAGAGTTATTTTTCCAGTCAATTTGTGGTTGAGAATTCCATTAAGTTTGCCGACAATGCCCTAGAGACCGACCAATTTTTGGCTTGGAAATCTTCCATTTAAAGCGGCCCAAAATCCAATTTAATTCGTTGATAGAATTTGGGCGCGAATTAAAAACTACCCTCCCGTTCATTTCAATAATCTCGAGATGATCAAAAATCGAGTTGGCGGAATTGCGATGTTCATTTAGTTTGAGATAATAGATCCGGTTGGGTTTTTTTTTTGTGTGTGTGTGTGTGGAATTCGCCGATACTTAAAGGGGGAGATCATTGAACATCATAAACTTCATCTTTTAGTGACTTTAAGTTTCAAAACCCACTCAAAGAATAAGTGCCGTAAAGAGAGCCCTCTCAAGTTTTAAAAGTGCTTTTCAATAAATTATTAAAAAACATGAAAAACGTTATAAATTATCTAAGAAAATCGAGGCCGAAATCGGATCACGCTCCGGCTATTACCAAAGAAAAAGGACTTGAGGAAAATTGATTTCCATCGTTTATAATTATAGCTTTTCGCCGAAATTTATAGAAAATTGAAGGAATTGAGCAATACTAATATTAGACGCCGTTCGACTCGGGAACGATATAGGCGGCAGGACTAACTATCAATCACCCCCCACTTCTTTTTTTACAATATAACAAAAACTGATACATCTCATTCCGAACGTACTCTAAAACTATTACAATAATCAAAGCAAAAGTCTTATGGAAAATCCATTTCACATTTATTCCCGTGGGAAATTCAAATATTTTCTTGTAGTATTTTCCATAGGTTACCTGATATATCCCGACTTAACATAGTCGAATGATGGAAACACTGTATACAACTAAGGGATGAAATTGTCGCCATATTTTACACATTAGAATAGCAATATGAAAACTGTCTATTCGGTAGTTTTCCTGAGAAAACGGCTCAGGAATAATCGAGCGTCGCTATGCCAGGTATCGAAAAGCTATTTTCCCAACGAAAGTGAATGACGACATATCCGGTATTATTTTATCGTGGAATATCTACCACGTCAACTTTAATGTTATATACAGGGTGATTTTCATAGGAGTAGTTTAAATTTTAAATTGAGAAAATTAAGTTTCCAAAACTAACATTTTTTTTGTGATATTCAAGAATAATCACGTTACTCTTTATACAGTATGTTCCAAAATCAACTGTAAATGCTCCATTATGACCTTATTTTTCGTCAAAATGGAAAGTAACTTTGAGGATCCTTGAAAAGATTATTCGATGATTGTCCGAGATATGCAAGTGACTTTGTGGATATTTTGAAAATGGGTCAAATTGGAATCAATTTTCTCGATTTTCATCGAATCAAAGAAAATTTCATTAGGAAACAATAGGACGGAAGTCACAAGTATGTTGACAAAAATCGTTTCTTAATTTTCTTAAATGAGATCGGGAAGGAATTATTAAGAATTTGAGTTAGAGAGGTGAAAATCAACAAATAGTCAATATTTGATCATCCCACCACATCGAGTATCATTAGATATTCTTATTTGAAGAAATAATAACCATATTGTGATAATCGATAAATTTCACCTCTCTAACTCAAATTTTTCGCAATTTCTTCCTGACCACATTCAAGAAAATTAAGAAACGATTTTTCACCAACATACTTAAGACATCCTCCCCATCATTTTCAATTGAGAGAATTTAATTTCCAAAACTAACATTTCTCGATATTCGAAAATAATCACGCTACTCTGTATACAGTCTGTTCCAGTTAAACTATAAGAGCTCCAAAACGGCCTTATTTTCCATCAAAATTGATAGCGATTTTTCGAATCTTCGAAGGCATCACTTGATGATTGTCCGAGATATGAGAGTGACTTTGTGGATATATTGGAAATGGGTCAAATCGAAATAAATTTCCCCGATTTTCATCAAATCACTGAAAATGTTATTAAGGAACAATGAGAAGGAAGTCACGCGTATGTTGACAAAAAATGGTTTCTTAATTTCTTTATTTAAAGTAAAAAACGAATTGAGGAAAATTTGAGTTAGAGAGGTGAAACTAAAGAATAGTCAATATTCGCTTATCATTCTATATCAGATAGCTTGATTACCATTAGATATTTTTATTAAGAGAAAGAATAAAAAAATTGTAATAATCTATAAATTTCACCTCTCTAACTCAAATTTTTCAAAATTTCGCCCCCACCACATGTAGGAAAATTGACAAACGATTTCTCGCCAATATACTTAAAACATCCCCCTAATCATTTTCCGATGGTATTTTCTTATGATTGATGAATATTGAGAAAATTGATTTTGATTTGACACATCTCTAAAATAGCTAAAAAGTCATTTTCACATCTCGAACAATTGTCGGGTGATTCCTTGTAGGATCTTGAAAGTTGTTTTTCATTTTTCCTAAAAATAACGATTTTATGGCGAATTTACACTTTACATTGGAACGCACTGTATACAATAACGATGTTATATGTTGTTTCTTGTCTAGTACATATTTTATGAAAACATCTGAATTTTAGATAAGAATCTCTGTCACCGGTATATTCCCACCACCACTACCACCAACAAGAAAAAAACCACCCCTATAATCTAACAATTCTTCACTGTACAAAACAAAAAATAAATTCTAAAATCTCATCTTAATTGAAGAGTTTTCCTGTGCAATTTATCCAATTTAATAGCAATTTCCTCATCTCCAATCATTACAAATAGGACTTAAGTACCCGAATGTATCCGTTCCGGGAATCGATTTCCATGGAAAATCATCACGAAAATAGCTTGTAATGGGAAAATTCAACTTACCTTTATTGTTATTATCAACATCTTTTTATCTGAACGTTAAAACACCAACTAAACGAAATAAAACTGGAATAGAAACAAAAAAACAATATATATATATGTTCTCGAGATAATTTGATTACGATACAAAATGGTGGTTATGTAAGAAAATTTAAGTTCTAACGTAAGTTTTTTTTTTTAAATTTTACATAATTTTTTAAAATGGGCTCGAGTCCTGTGAAACGATGATTTGTTTTGAATCGTCGCCATCTAGCGGTGTTTTTTTCAACTAACTCGCGATTAGTGCAAACTTCCCGCGCTGTCATCCCAACCAATCACATTACTTCGATTACAACCGGAAAAATTTCATTCTCTTTTTTCGATTTGAAAAGCTGAAATATTGGGGGAAATGGATTTCCATATTCAGATTTCGTTGTGAGCAAAAATAACAATTTCTAATCGTTATTGTTTCGTGGAGAATTCAAATTTTACTTTTACGAAGTGATTTGAACACAGATGTGTACGTTCCCATCGTCTATTTATAAAACGGACGCCACTGTATAACCATATTAGGTATACACAACTTTTTTTTTGTATTAAAATAATACGATTCGAATCAAAACAGCACCGTTTCTATTGTTGGGGGGAGTGAAGATAAATATTTTTGTTGAAGAATTTCCCATTTTCTCCTCCTATATGATCGATAATGAAAAAAATTGTTTATATATCTATCAGAAAAATGGTCGCTATTAATCACTGGAATTTTATCAAAACCGACATTAAATGCTGAAAGATATTCTCAGGGGCGCTGCCAGTCCATTTGTCTGTAACAAATCACCAGATAACTTCCAACGGATGACCTGAAAAACTAAAGAAAAACAACAATAAACCCAAAAGATTGATTGTTGATAATTATTTGCGCGGTCCGATTATCTCGTTAAAATTCCGGTAATGTTGTCGTATCAGGACTCCGGATCGTCTGTCAACACACAACAATATTGGATTCGGAAGCAATTCACCGTTTACGGTACAATTGAGAAATAAAAACGATAGAAGAAACTGACTTAAGTAAATCAATCAATACTTGACCATTAACAGTTAAGTATTTGAATTTAAATAATTTGTTTATTGTGGTGTAGCGGGACATAAATCATAATTTTCGGCTTTATTCGAGCCAAAAGCCCAAGAGTCGAGTCGTTTTTTTTTTTGTTTTATCTGTATCGATAGTTGTCACCCTCTTATATGCCACTTGTAAAAACGTAGCATCCCCTATCAGCTCGGCACACTCTCAATATTGTGTGACGCCCATATATCGTATTGATATTATACGCTCCATTGCTCAAACACCCATACTATCTCTAAACACACATACATAGTCTAGTAGGTCGTTCAAACAAAAGTTGCCCATCGGTGAAAAAAAAATTAAAATTTGCTATTCCGTCCGAGTCCCAATCACCAAATCCATCCGCATCTCGCACAATCCTACTGTTGTGATCGTAGTAGACGTTAAGCCACGCCCATAGCCTTCCGAACGTGAACGATGCATAACTCGCTTGCGCCAAAACTGATGCACGATCGTTGTCGAGAATAATCGATCGAAAAACCAATCAAATCGACTGTCAAACCATCATTTTCGATCAAATACATCGATAAGACATTGAATGACTTTATCAATATGATATAAACGTCTAGTAGAATATCGAAGTTTTACTCGGAAAATTTTGTTTTTCGCCTACTTTGTGTAACTGCCATTATTTGGAAACCATCACGATATTAAAGTGTGACGTTGGAAATTTTCCGATACAAATCGTATTCGATTACATTTTCCATAAATGATAATGGTTTTGTTATACCGGACGTCCGTTGTGCGATAACAACTCAAATTATCTCACAACACAGCGGACAGCCTGTATTTTCACGTTAAATTCATCGAGTCTCATGTTAAATAAGAAATAATCGTAAATGCGGCTCAGACACGGAAATATCAACGACAACAGCTTGACTTAACTGGTTGTTAACGTTTTTTTTGTTTTTTTTTTGTGGAAAATATCGATTTTTCCCCGGGAAATATCACAGTTTAGTCGTTATTACGCCGACTTTATTACAAACGGTCGCTAGCTAGTTTTCTTGGTTTTTTTTAAGTGTAGATTGAATTTGTATTCGAATTTCCAGGTGACAAGTAAGGCTCAGCTCACAAGAATCACTTCCATATATAACGAACTAAAATGTGCGCTCACCTTAATACTTTTATTACTTTCAATAATGGCGCATCATATTTCTTTAGATATGCTCGAATTGTGCTCACGCATGCTATAATCTCCACCGACTTAAAATAAGACAATATGGCCGTCGTTATAATACTTAATATGACTTTATCGCTGCTCTGAGATATCATTTTAGTTAAGATGAATAGAACTGGCATCATCGTACGTCACAATTTATTCGGCAACCTCGAAAATGAACATTCCCCCCTCCTTTATTTTTATTATTCATCCCTATTTTCGAATGAAATTGTTAAACTAAACTTTTGATAATATGATGGTGGTGGTGGTGGTGGGAAAGTTGGGCGTTAGGCCCTCCGAAAAAGATCATTTAGATTAGAAAGAGGCGAGAAACAACTCAACTCACGTACAAACCTTTAGGGTGGAGTTAGAAAATTAGACATTGGGGAAATATTAAAACTTTGTTTGTAGTTTTGCCAAAATGCCAAATATTTCTATAGACAACACACCTCAATCTCGGCCCCATCATTCTGATATCAATTCAACAATCGTTCCGATAACGACTTATTTCAAAATGACTTAAATAACACAACTCGCATAAATAAACGAATAATTTAGAATACATTCGAGTTAAGACGTCAATACTATCGATTTTTTCCGTCAAACGAGTGGAGAGTAGATCGTTCGCCCCACTCTTATAATTCCGAATCCGAACAATGTATAACCCACTTCTCAGGATTGTGTCGAGTTAATATTTCAACAATTAATCAAGCGAAGAGAAAATAGTGACAGGAGCAATGAATCAAGATGTTGCTCGTACAGTTGACCCTGTATCTGTCTAATGTCTTGAATCCGAATCTCTAGAGAGGGTAAGAGCGAGATGGGGAATAAGGAGAGTTTAAGCTCCTGTATGTCTTCACATCAGAACAACCTGATTAAAAGTGACAAGATAATCTTGCAATACTGTCAATCTATTTTAACATAACGACAATCGAATTGATTCTATTCGAATGACAAATTCACACTGAAATTTATCTGTTTTATTATTAAATAGATTTATAGTGGAAAATTCGATCCGGAAAATTCCAATAAAATAAGCGTGAAATTTTAATTGGTCACGGACGATAGTTACGTAATCGTTCATGTGAACGATATTTAATTAGCCCATGTGAAAGTTCAATAAACGTGATGATTAGTTATTGATATAGTTTTTCCTGTATATAATAATAATAATAATGATAATAATAAATTACGTTATCTTGTTGGAAATTATGGGAGGAAATGTGGAAATATTTAGACATTCGAAATTAAATGTCAACTTTCCCCAATTTAAGTCTCACAGAATAATTCATATTTATAGCTTTCTTGAAAGTTGGCAACAAGTACGTAGAGAAAATAAAAGAAACATTCCAACAATGCACGATTAAATTATATAGCGTTCAGATTCGGACGTACATGGACGGAACTCCTCCTACAACTATCGCCTACTATGCGATTAAATTTGCATAGCCCACTAGTTTCGATATCGATATCATTATTTCGATGAAATGAACTGGTGACTGATATTCTATAGGATCGTTTCAATCACCGGATGTCAAACAAAAACACATCTTCCGCCGAAGATATGAGCTATACGGGGTCATTATCGATTTGCTTAGCTCCAATATAGGGCCAGAGAGAGAAAGAGGGGAAGGGGCGGGACAATCAGAATTTGAAAAAAAAATTGTTCCATATCTTCGATTAGAGTGCGTGATTTTTTTTGTTTCGATGGATTATTTTTTCCGAACCGGCTCACTATGATCGATTAGGCGCGAGATAAACGTGACGTGTTTGATGATGGCAAAGTTTTTCTTTAGTGGAGGGGAGCGTTTTTCCGAGCCTATAAATATTCAATAGTATTGTCAAAAATTTTCCAGTTTATTATCGGAAATTCTGTCGGATCATCTGAATTATTTACGTTTGTATTGGGAAATCGCTACTCTAAGTCAATTTTCATGAAAGGAAATATTTTTTCTTGGTATTAATAATCAAGTCTGTATGATGGTAGGAATCGTTCACTTTCGGAAAGATATGGGCGGGGCTTGCGTTTTTTTGTTGGAAGCCTATTGGATCGATATTGCGGATATAAGCGCGTTATTGTTTATTATCGATCAAATTTGCATATTAACAATAAAATATCCGTAATACATTTCAGGATTAATGCTCAATAAATTATTTATTGTTTATAATCGCAATTCGGAAAGATTACAATTGTGAAATCCCATAATTTATGGTCATAAAATAGAAATCTGTAAATATATAAAAATTATAACTGTTGTGTCTGGAGTTACGCTCGATGACTTAGAGCGCCCTCTATAAATAAGCCACTACCTCCACTCAAAGCCTGAATTTGTCCAATTTTCACGTATTTTTCATAAATATCCCAAATTGGAATTAATTCAACTCAGCTCATGCTATTTAATTATTTTCAGTATCGATAAAATGTAAATTTGAGTTATTTTCTATTTAGTACAGCTAGTTAGTTAATTTTCGATTAAATATGTATAGAATTGAATCATCCGAATTATTCGGTTCCATTGATTCGATCAATGTTTGTTGAAATCTCTCGAGATATTCCAAAAATTATACAAAATGAAATTGAACCGAGTTCAACTAATCAGATTCGATTGTAAAAGAGCTCAAATATCGGTTGTTGGTGTCTCAAGTCACTTCTGTTCGAGTAACTATTCGATTTAGTGCTTTAATCTCGATTTTCGTGAGATAAATGGAGGTGGAATGTTGGTGGAGGCGCCGGGTTATAGCGAGGTGAAGTTTCTTCTTTATTATTCTACCGTTTTTTTTTTCTGTTTTTTTATAGTTTCGCACAGGCTCCTATTGCAATTAAAATCGACCACTATCGTTACGAAAATGTTAAGGCAACCCACCCCTATTGAAACATCACACTTTATTACACCATAAATACTATCTGTATACGGTATCGTTAAAAGAAGTTTGTCTCAAGGGAGTGCTAAGTTTGCGACCTTTTGCACCAAACATAGATAACTATATTGAACCGAAACAATATTCTATATGATATTAACATAATCCCATCATAAATATTCGATATGGTCCACTATAATTGTTTATATTGTTGTGTCATATAGATAAAGACCGCAATGGAAGTGAGCAAATTTAGATTTTCATTCGTTGAAGAAATTAAAAGTTCTCTATAGGGGCTGAGAAGAAAAATGGAATAAGGAGACATTATTCATAATATTTTCAACATCTCGCCCTTTTTTTTTGTTTTTTTTTTTTGTTCTGTTCCACTTCTTGATAATATTCAGAATCGTTAGCCTCAAGGCTGCCGCATCGCATAAGCCGGATGGATTTTTAACTAACTACGAAATACACTTATATTTGCACAAAGTGAATTTAATGGAGTATTAAAGAGATGTAATTCTTAAACTAAGTCTAGTGGAAAATTTGGGATTTATTGGCAGTCAAGCGTTCGATCCCATTTGGTAGAATTGCCATGCAAAATACAAGAAAATCAAGCTTATCGATAGAAACTCAATTCTACGTAAGTCTCAGATTTGAGCGCCATCTAGCGTTCACACAATTTCTTTTATCGCAACCAATAGTGTAGAAGAAGAGTGTTGTTTTATTGGTCCATAATTCGCGCGCTTTTAACACAACCAATAGCTGATAAGTAACTAGACTTGTTGTTATAATAAATACTAGATGGCGCCACTAAACGATTATTGATGTTTTGTGTTAATAACCGATTTTATTCGTATTGTAATTGTGTTACGTGTTATTTATAGAATGATTATCCGAATTTGAGCGAAATTTCATTAAATTGTCTCTGGTGACCCAGCGAAATATGTTCACCAAAACAAAAACAGAGAAACAATAACAACATCCGGATAATGGTCCAGCTTCCTAGATCTGCAATAAACTATTTCTATCAAATTTTGTTTTTTTGTGTGTGTGTAAAACAAAACATGTGATGCAGTATAATATGGCCGCATTGTGATGTTAGTTTAATTACATGATTAAATAACAGATCCCGAACATTAACTTTAATGTTAATGCAGAATTCAAAATTAATATTATATAACTATGGATTGTTGATATGACCGCACATATAATAGAAGGCCAAGTTGGACAGATCACGCATCACTAAACACCAAACAGATCTCTAACAATTCTACAACCGCATATGTTACACATTCACCACCAGCTGCTACAATAACTAAACACTAATTGTAGCTATATCTGCAATAACAACCGATCTATTTCAATAATTAGTCCCGAAATTACAACCAACTAGGAGAATTGATAGGCAAAAATAGTCGAATACAAATCAAAATAGATACGTCATCAGTCGTCATGGCAACCAATTCGTCGGTTCGAGTATGGACCGACATAGGCGGAGTCTAGACAGTTCGAGAATTGTCGAGTGCTAGTGAAAGGGGGGTTGAAGGTTTTGGCCGATATGTTGTTGGATATTTTGGGGGATGATTTCGGAATGCGTGTCATGACCGCAACGCTGCGGGGTTGCTAACACAGCCATTTGGAGTTTCAACCACCGAACGTATGTCCTACGACCCAAATTTCAAGTCCTTTATAATAACGCCCTTTTGTATGTATATCCCACCTTATATTATTGAAATAATAATAGTAGAACAACTAAATGAAGCCCACAAATTGAATTGGAAATAATCAATTCACCATACAACTAAATGATCAAAATCCGGATTAACTGTCAATTCTAAAGTAACATTTTCTATAATATAATAAAGAGCGACATCCGTTTTATTAATAAAGTTTGTTATAAAGGAACAATTATGGATATGGAATAAAGACCATTTCTGGATTGAACTGACTATTCTAGGGAAATTAAATTATAACTTTCTGTGAAAAGACCTTCTGGCCCGGATTTAAGAGCTGACATTAAATGAGAAAACCGACAACAGTTGCTATCAACAGTTCCAACAATTATAAATGAATAAATCACTAATTCAAACAGCATTTGTACATTTTCCCAATCTAATATCATCCCCAAAAAGCTGTAGTTACCTTGACAACCGACACACAAAAACAATTAATAGTGGGCGGCGTCTCAAGTCCCGCCCATGTCCTTTTCAAATCGAATCAATGATAATCGTTTTGTTTTTTGTTTTTTTTAGTAGTTTGATGCGACTTTTGCTGTTGTTATTCTCGTGTGCGGCTACATTAAGATTCGGGATTGATATAAAAAAAAAAACGTAAGATTGTCTGGAATTGGAAAAGTTTTTTAATAAACAAACAAATAATTATAACCTTCGAAATTCCCATATAAATTCCCTCCGAAATTTCAATTTATTACTGAAAATCAACAAACATTCCGTTTTTGTTATTTTAACAACGAAAAACACGAAATTTGCTCCAACAAATTAACAAAATACCACGCAAATTCAAAATATTATTGTTTAATTAATATAACAATTATAATAATGATAATAATAGAGTTCCAATATTGTAGAAAGAGATGTGTTTTATTTTTAATTTTTTTTTTTTTGGGTTTATTATAAACTTGTATTATATTACGGTACAAATGGTTGGAAATATGTAAAATTTCAGAACGATTTCCTTATAAATGATGAATATTCATGTAACACTGAAAGCTCGAAAATTTGAATTGCAAATCATCTCACCGAACTCTAGAATTGCTCAGACCTCAGACCGACATTTCTAATTATCGGTTATTAAAATATAATTATTTCAATCAAGTAACAATTCCAAATAGCAATAATCACAGAATATTTCATAGTTTAACTAATCAAAAACTCATTTGATTATTCATCCCAACTCTAAAACAATCAAATCAGTATCGATCATATGTTAATACTCAAATATCGATAGAAATGGAATAATGGAACAATTATAGTGATTAGCAGTCGTTCGAGTTCGGACGGACATAGGTGTGGCCTAATACTCAACCGACACGCCCTCTATCTTTCAGTTTTATTGGGAAATTATAATTATGACTTATGTTAATTACCGAATATTGATATAAATGGAATAATGAAGCAATTTCAGTTTGTTAGTAGTTGTTCGAGTTTGGACGGGCATAGGCGTGGCTTATTAATACTGAATCGACACGCCCTCTATCTTTCAGTTTTATAGCTCTATCACATTCATAATGGACATGGTTGAGGTAAACGAGACGAAAGAGAATTCGAACAAAATCCACCGCAATATCTTCCGAACGACTAATTCGAATAAGAAATGCTTTTTTAACATTACAGCCAACAAAAAAAAAAAAGAAGAAAACTAAAAGGACAGACGGGGGAAAAACCCACCAACATCGGTAGAAATGTTGAGAGCCTTTTGAATGTTTAGTTTAGTACGGTTATGATATAAAATTCAATACAAATCTGTTCTTTCATCTTTTCTCGAGCATTCCGGCAAACGAACGCCGAATCGAAATGTCAATCGTTTCGAGTTGGGCTTATTTTACGTTAAAAGAGATAAATCTAATGGAATCGTTGATGCATCTATAGAATTAACAAGAAACGAAAAACCTCAACAAATTGGGTCCGATTTAGATATTTGCCAGATAATGAGAGCTACTTTTAACTCGCGCATGCAAATTATTCATTTATTTATTCTTATGTTTGATGTTACTTCAGAATTTTGTATGGATGATTTTGTGGAATTTGTGACAAAAGTTGATATTTCGATAGTTAGATGACTTGATTGATCTTCAACTATTTTGGGGAGGAATCGTTTTTTGATTTGTGGTCGTGGTAGTATGATTCTTTTGTTTATTGAAGGAAAACAGTCATCTGGAGTAATTCAATTTGGACACATGCCTTCTCACTTTCAACATTCTCGGTCGTCTTGTCTTCGTCTTCGTATTGATTTTTATCCACATTGAACCACAAAATATAGCCACACCTGAAAACATAAGACTATCGTACGGCAATATCATGCGCTATACTTTATATGGACGAAATTTGTTAAGTTGGTCAATATAATATGGGGGTGTGGATCTTGCGTTTTCTTTCTTTCAAGTAGTAATCCGATGGAGAGGAAAAACCGACCATTTTTCATAATTTCTCTAACAATTTTCTTCTGTATTTTTGTGAATGTGCCGGGCTTTATAGATGGTAACATCTGAACGTCGAGATATGGCTTATATAGGTAAACCTCTTTTAAAGGTTATTTCCTCGGTTAAATCCTATTTTCTTCGTATTTGCGCGAATACATTCAACTCAATTTGATAAGAACGAACTTTAATAATTCTCCAAGATTTTTATCAATTGAAATTTTCGGACTTTATTCTAATCTAAATTATAATCATGGTGGATATTTAAGTTTGAATCATCGTATTTTATATTCGAGTGATCATTGATGTGTGTAATTCGTCTTGTTGGATGGAATATTAATTTTTCTCTCTTTCCCGCCCAATTCCCGATTTGGACGTTTGGCGCGCGAATTATATTCGGAACGACTTGTCTGATTATCCAGTTCCCATTGGAATACAGATAGGGGCAAATCCGCCGCCAACTTTTCCTATTAAGAACAACTCGTGCTTCTACATACATATCGGAATATTTGCAAAAACACCTTCAATTACAATCGACACAATTAAAAACGAAAAACTTGAATTCGTCCAATCTCAACTTTACTACGTTCACATTAAAACATTAGCAAAGTAGCTTAAAGCATGATGGGTTAAGTCAACCGTGAATTTGTCGTCTCTTTAATGGGAAGGAGATACGTTGGCGGAAATGGAATTACAAAAGTAGAAAAAGAACTTTCGAATTTGATGAAAATACAAAAGAAACAAAAAAAAAGAAAAAAAGAATAGACTCGCCGCCGTATTTTCCATTATTCCAACAAATAGTCGATCTGGAAAGATATAATTAGTTCGAATTGAGAAGTACATGGGCGGGGCTCTATATGCCGAAGATTGGTGATTAGTCGAATTCGAAGCTTCTAACTCGGAACGCACCCTAATTTGAGCTTTTGAATTCCCTCAAATTCATTGAAACATATTTCACTATAATTATGGAGCTTCGCTGAACGAAACATTCGAAACTACAAAAAGAAATATTTTCCATAATTTCATCTGAAGAGATATAATTAGTTCAGATTGAGAAGTACATGGGTGGGGCTCGATGTCGGAGGCAACGATTGGTTCCGAATCGTATCTACTCGATGACGTAAATAGAAGCGATTTGACACGTGGCACGATATACTTCTAATTCGGAACGTACTCTAATTTGAGCATTACTAAGATTGTTTTAGAATTCACTCGAATTCATTGAAACGTATTTCACTATAATTATGGAACTTTGTTGAACGAAATTGTCAATTTTCTATTCCAATTATCATTATTATTATTATTATTATTGATATTACAAAATGGCGTATAATAATGATAGGGTTGAATTGTTTTTATCGATGTTCGAGATTCGCACGAACTGTTCGAATAGATGATATCGTGAAATTTGTGCGATTTATTCGTTGTATTGTACTATAAAATAGTAAAAACTGTTTTTTGAAAGAGTTCTCGAGCAAATTTGTGCTCCTCTCACTTGACACATATATACAGTATATATGTATAGAACGAGCTAGAATGTGGAGGAAACTCAATAAAAAATTCCTATATTCTTGAAAAAATCTAATAAAACCAGATAAACCTATTTTCAACGTCTTGACACATTTTATATGGTTTCTATTCGTTTGTTATTACGTCACATGGCAATTTGGAGATTTCTCACCAACACCACGAACACACCAACCAGCCCCCTTCAACATCAACAACTGATTGTTATTCCATAATGGTTTGTTGCGTTTTTGTCTTGTCTCGCGTTCAATTTTCGTCTATAAATCTATCTCTGTCTGTCAATTTTTCTCGAAAATGTCGAATTTATTATTCTCTTTATGTTTCACTTTACTTTGATGTTCACCTACTACGTGAACGTATCCATAGTGTTTTTTTTTTTTTTTTTGATTCGGCCCTTATTTCGAATCGAATGCATGTTCCCCGTATGAATAAGAAATCGATCATAATTTGGGTTGTTATTATTTTTTTTTAATACAAATATCCCCGCCTATATTGTTAGTTAGGAAAAGTTATCTCAATAAAGCAACTGCACAGTTTAATCGTAATTTAGTGTAGGGAGTTGTTAAAAGTTTTTCCTATCGGAAAAACCAGACACACCTGTATACGGGCTGTTACACGATTTTTCAAGCATTTTCTTTTATTATATAGCGTACATTAAGGCCTTATGTTCCTTATATACATACAAGAGAATATCTAAGTATAAGTATCTTGAGCAATACACCTGAGTGTTGTGAATATTCTCTATGTTTATACAGTACGTTCCAACTAAACTGTCAATACGTCATAAAAACCTTATTTTTTAAAATTATCAAGAATAACTCACGAAATCCTCTAAGAGATGACTCAAAGATTGTTTGGAACATAAAAATGACTGTACGGCCATTTTGGAAATTGTTCAAATCAAAATCAACTTCTTGATTTTCACCAAATCAAAAGACAAAATTATTGGGTAATAATGAGGAGGATATCTTGAGTATGTTAGCGGAAAATCGTTTCTCAATTTCCTTAAATAAGTACGGTGAGAAATTGAGAACAATTTGAATTAGAGAGGTGAAATTCATCGATTGTTACTATTCTCTTGATTAGAATATCCAATGACATTCAAGTTGATGCACGTATCATGATCATTGAACCAATTATTTTATATTGGGTACGAATTTCACCTCTCTAAAGCAAATTTTTCTCAATTTTCTCCTGACCACATTTAGGAAAATTAAGGAGTGATTTTTCGTCAATATAGGCGTAACTGTCTCTTTATTAATAATCAACCATATTTTTTCCTATTCGATGGAAATTGAGATAGTTGATCTCAATTAGACTTAATTCCGGAATGGCTATAAAGTCATTACTATGACTCAAACAATGTTTAAGTAATGTATTTGAGAATTTTGAAATTTGTTTTTGATTTTGTTGAAAATTAAGGCCGTTATCGAGTAAAGACAATTTAGCTGGTACAGACTGTATATAAATGTATGTTTATAAGTTTATGGATATTTCATTGTGTAAATAGACCTCCCAGGTTTCTGAAGTATGTCTACAACATTCCACTAATCGATAAGAAAAATGTTATTTTACTTTGAAGTACCCCATTTCGTTCGACTGCATTGCAGATATACTATTTTATATCGAATATATAGCTATTTTATTAACTATTCGAGGAAACAATCGATCTTACAGAAATTCATTCAGTCTAACTCGAGATTTATGGTTTTTTAGTGGGGAAGTTTCGTAGAGCTGAATCGGGTCTGCTAGGTGGATTTCTTGAGATCGATATTTCCCGGATAGCATCGTGAATTACCGTGTAACCTTGACAACCGTCTAGTAACAAACATGTACGTCCAAACTCGAACCGACAATAATCGCCGAAACGTTCAAATCGATTGGTATAAATTTTACTGTGTTTAATTGTGCTTAAGTGACATAATTATTATTTGATGTTTTCATGCTAAATTGAGCATATTTATCGATCGATATCGGTGTAGTTCGGGCGCTACATATATCTGATTGTTGTTTTGTTAAATTTGAAAGGCTTATAAATCTGTCACGATTCAGTGGAATATTCCGTGATACACAAAAGTGAACTTTGTGAATTGCATTTGTAATTTTGGAGCGCGTGCTCTATAAGCATGGCAGCCCATTTATTAAAAGCATAAATTTCATCCGGATCTTTAATATAAACTTTAATTAATTGGAGCAACTTCTCGCGAAATAATTATTAAATTCTGTCGTCATCGTCGTCATCGTCTTTTGTGACATTGTGCTAGATATTTAACGAAATTTCAATGGTGATTTTTCCTCGAGATCAAAAAAATTAGGTTACAAATTGCTGATTCGTCGCTTATATTCAGCTCCGTGTTCTTTCTTTATACATAAAAGAGACGGAAATTGGCCGTTATTCGGACAGTCCACTATATAGACGGACATTATCGATATCTTTCGACAATTCAGCATTTCGTCTCACTTTGATCCGTTCTCTTATTCAAATTCAAATTGGAAATCTCCAGCTTGAGAACTGTTCTTTTAGCTCACATATCAAGACTTTCGACATCTTAGAAATTCGAATATTTGATGACGTGTCATTTTACAATAATAATCCCTTGAAGAAATTCGATAATCGTTTTTCTATTCAATAACACGAAAAAATATTAAAACGATTATCGATATAGGGAGAATTTCCCATTTAAACATGATATGAATGTGGAAATTACCTACTATAAGTAAAATGGAAATGGACTTATTTCTTATTCACCACTTTGTTCTCCAATGTCAATTTTCGGAAAATTCGTACTTTGGTGAAATTGTGCGGTGACATTTCCACAATATAAATGTGGAAATTGAACAGGAATTTTGTGAAGCTTTTGACTGGATAGCAATCAAGTGTAACTCGACCAATCGTTCTTTTAGAATATAAATTTTATGGTTTCGATTGTTGGGCACGCTCGAACAGCTAAGGCTGCGTGCTCAC
>JAZBGZ010000485.1:18389-41461 GCA_037414795.1 Stenodera caucasica | reverse complement strand
CGATTTGTATGTGTGTGGTAAGCGAGTAATTCGAAACATTTGATATTTAACGAACACTAAAATATAATGGTTGAAGAACGAAACGAATAATTATCGATACTTTACAGAAACGGATAAATTTGGCCATTTGAAATACCCGAACTATTATAAAGGACCGATTTTTTTTGAAAAACCCGTCAATTTTATCTCCAAGGATCTATTCATGGCGAAGAATATGTACCCGAATCTACCAGGATAACACATCGTATTTATGAAATAACAATATTGGAATCAATAAATTTATTGAACAGTCTCATTTGTTTGATTTCAAAAACAACTTTTTTTACTAAATAAAAAAAAAAATAAAACTCTTGCACTAATTAACACCTATTTCATTCGATTAAAAACCAGTTGTTCAAATCGATAATTTTTGAATACGTTATGTCTGGTCAGTAATTTTTTTGTAATTTTTTTGTTATTGTCTGAAATATAAAAGTAGAAAACTTTGAGATTATTTATGTGTTAAAAGCACCACAATGTCGAAATATTGTTGAAAAAACTTATTTAGATGTCTAAATTGTATCAAGCGACTTATTAATTGTTGAATTTCGTCCCTAACCTTTTCGATGGACCAATCCCATAAAAAAAAACCCAATAAAATAATAATAATAATAATAATGATAATAATGATCTGTTTGGTATTCTATTATTGTGTGACACTCGGTGTTAACCTTGTTTTGACTACCGAAAAATATCCAAACCACACCCGAATTATATGATTCCTTAATTATCATTTAGCCCACGTTGCTATTTTTTATTATTTATTGTTTTTATTTATTCAATAATAGTAATCGTCGACTCCTTCGTACGCCATTTGAACAATAGATTCAATTATTCGAGTATGAGTGGAAATTTTCAAAATTACTAAAAGCAAATTTGAAAAAACAGGATGAATTTCCACATCAGATAGAACTTCACTTTAATTATGAAATCCCGTTAGAAATTTACATTATAGTTCTCGCAATAATCGAATCAATAGAAATCTTGGAAAAAAACTGGATTAATTGTTTTGTCGTACGAGACGGTTTTTTTTTTTGATCGATTTCACACACTTGAAATATTGACCTTTATTTTGATTTATTTGTTTAAAGTAGAAAATGTCAGATCTTATCACTCCATTAATTCAACAACATACCAAATTTAAATTAATTATATATCTATAAACCAAATAAGACAACTTATACGCAACGAGAGCCATCATAATTTTTGAAAATCTGCAAAAAACAGTGACATCTATCCGTCATAGCCTGACTTTCACCTCAAAAAGTTACAGTAGCCTTGTTTGAAACTATTTCATCATGATTTTACAATGAGACTCACTCAGGTTGATGAAATCTATTAGATGGTACAATAGAAATGACTTGTGTTCATCCTGTCGATAATAGATGGCGTCCTTTTGGCGAAACTTGATTTTCCTGAATTACTAAATAAAACAACAATGCTTTGTTTATTTATTCGCGTCAGGTGCGGCAGGATCAGGATAATAATGAGGAAACGATTCCAAATGATAATTACGAGTTTTTCTTCGATGATTGAGGTTATTTGTTGACTTTGACATTTTATTATTTAATTGAGTTGTTTTGATGTACTTTACGGGCAATTATTTCCTGCTTGTAGATATTTTGATAAGAAATGCATGATTTTCTATAGAAGTAATTAATTCACACAAGGCTTGGTCCAAGTGATTGTTTTCGCAAGAAATCGATGGAAATGAAACAAATGAAATTTGTAATAATTTACTAAATTAATTCATTAATTCCAAATAATAAAATTATTTATAAAATAAATTGACGACTAGATTGTTAGAACTGACACGTATATTATCTTTTTTTTTTGGATAGAACTCTTCACTTTTGTTACGAAACAGAACGCACTTTAAAAGTCTTGTGCACTTTTGGTATTTTCTGTATAAACACATGTACAAGAATATGATTGTGAATATGCGGATGTTGAAGGGTCAGTAGTGGGCACTGGACGGTTCCCCAAGCCATGAATCCGGACTTGGTGGAAAATCGGGATATCCTCTCGGGCTACTGTCGTTACTAATATCCGTATCAGGTCCTGGTGGGATATTATGAGGTAACGGCATCCCAGGCGGTGGTCCCTGACCTAAAAATTGTACAAAATTTCAGTTATTCTGATCAAAATATTAATGTGTCAATTCTAACTTAAACTAGCGTATACTGCTAAATCTGCCGGATAAGAGAAATGCTCATGTCCATGCGGCGGCGAATGGCCCGGATGGTACGACGGAGACGCGGCTCCATGGAGGAATGAAGGCCGGCCGATCCCACTGTGAGGCGACGATCCATCCTGATCCATGCCCATATTAACTACAGTCCCATAACTGTCATCACTCAAATCTATTTTCATGGAGAAATCGATTCAATTGAGGTTGATTTGAGGTTAGATTTGCACTTACCATGGTGGCTGAAGCTATCTAAGTCGACTTTCATGTCGTCTTTGTCGAGGAGTTTGTCGTGTCTCGGCGACGATCCGCCCTTCATCGACCGGAAATATTGGCTCCATCTCGTTCGGCCCGCGTCCTTCTTCAATCGTTTCTCTTTGGCCCGCCGATTCTGGAACCACACTTGGACGACTCTCATATCGAGACCGGTATCTTGACTCAACTGCTCCCGTACGTGTCGCGCCGGTTTCGGACTGTTATTGTAAGCCGTTTTCAGTGTTTCCAATTGTTTGGCAGTTATCGTGGTACGTGGCCGTTTGTTCGGTTGATCACCATCCAAACATTCGGCAGCTGTTATTGCAGATTCTTTCGGAAATTAGTTTAGTGGTTAATTTTTGTGATAAGTGGTGGTACCTTTAGATTTGGCAGCTTCATAGTCCGGCTTGCACACCAATTTCTTGTCTTCCATCAGATAGAATTCGTCGCCAGTGTTTAATTGACGGGCGCACATCACGCACGAGAAACATTGCAGGTGGTAGACGTTGTCTTGGGCCCTGCGGACGACTTGCGTTGGGGGGATCCCCAAGTCGCAGCCGGCACACTTCGTGCCGAACCGTCTGCACCCACAGTACGCCATACATGCACAAGCTGCATTGTTACATCTGAACTACTCTACAATAACAACATCTACACTCCTTTAGGGCTTCCCAAAACAAATCGTGTCTTTGGCTTAATTGAAAAAGGCTTCCGAATCACCACAATTGATCGAATCAAATTAGTTATTTGTTTTGGGGAGGCTTCTGTTGGTCGAATGTAGATGCTAAAGATCTGAGACTTACTTGAAAAAGTCGTCCTTGCAGAACAATTGGCCATTTCGGGCGAAACACTTATCAGTTAGCTGGATACGGCAGTCGCTGCACTGGAGACATTTAGCGTGCCACGTCCGATCGGCCACTTTCAAAATGAAACGGTCCAGGATCAGCTCGTGACAACCGCCACATTTCGGAATAGTCGCTGCAATCAAAATTGAATCGAATTAAATTCGAAATATCCAACTCTCGCACACTTACACAACAACACTTCCGGTATATTATCGATACATATCGGCGGTACCCGGAACATTTCTATATCCAGCCCGATTCGGTCATCTTTACACTGACTGATCATTATTCGTTTATTTGATCCGATATTCGACAATGGTATTTTCCTGGTCAACGATCGCAGCCCGACTGGCCCATCAAAATTGAAAATGCGCCGTCGCAATTTGCACTCCTTATCGACCCTTCGAGAACGCCCACCCATCAATGACACGTCCTAGATTTACTAGCATTAGAGCCGGCCCTTTAAACAGTTCGATTGCGGATCGCTATTGGTGGATTGGAGCGTCGCGACGCCACGCCTCGCAATATCTCACCATCGTTACCGCTACAATAACAGCTAACATATGAATATAGCATCCTTTTCATTTTATTGCTTGGAGACTAAATGAACTCTTTTATGGAGGACATGGAGACATAAATTTATCCCAAATGAAAATGAAGACGTTATCTCCATGTTTTAGACGACAATAAACGGATAATTCAAATTTGGTTGTGGTTTACAGGAAACTCCTATTATTGACGACTCGATTTAATTAATTTATGATGAGGCTAAAAATTACAAAGGGAAGCAAGATGGAATAATTGTAAGAATAGAGCGCCGAGATTATGGCGAGATTGTTGTTAATAATTCAACCAGCAATACAAAGAGATTTGGTTGGGCTTGAAAAATTCAAACAACTGGGAATTTCACTTCAGCTATCAAAAATTCATAACATGGATTCGATGAAGGAGCTGAAAAGTCCTCACATTAGAAAAATGTCCTTTCATCGAAAAGGCTATTGAGTTTTCTTATTGTATAAGTGACCTTATAAAAAATCGACTGACTATAAGTTTTGATGCCTGCCATCAAAATAAAAACAAACAAACATCCAGATAATGCAATCTCGTCTCGCCTCCTTGAATGATTCCGGATTCTGGACAGTGAATCTCCTTCACCTCTCACATACCGGCTGACCGCTCTAACCAACTGGTCAAGTCAATTCACTTGTTTATAGAACATAAAGGACTAAAGGCAACTAGAAAACAAACTTCAGTTTGAATTCGGAATATGTCGGAATTATGTAATTTGGAAGTTGTCTGAAGTTGGAATTATCTGGACCGGATGTCGTAGAAGGGACAGTCGGTAGAGCCTCTTCCAGTAATAATTAGAATTGAAATCAATAATAATGATGACCTTTTCGAATAATGAAAAAGAATAAGTCAACATTTGTTTTTTTTGAATTGTCGGGGAATTACTTTAAGGATAATTACTTATTTTTTTTTGCATGTTTATTATAATTTTACGTAGTTCGGAAATATTCCCCATTTCTGTCGCTTCTTGTTTTGTTTTTTCAACTTCAATAAACACATTCAACGATGTATAAACATAATTAATGATACTTATCCAAGGTGAATTTATTATAGCGCAACGCACGTATAATATGGGGAATAATTATACAAGAAAACGCATAAATAATTAAAATAAATATTCAAAATCACAATTGAATTTGAAATATGGTCATCTGTTGACAGTAATTAGGAAAATTGACTCGTCATCAACAGGCTTGATTTTATTGTTGAAAATCATCGGTGCAAAGAGGTACACCTTTAACACAAAACAAATTCGATGATATCATCTGCAAAATAAACGAATCAACAAAATAAAAGGCCGATCTTGAATTGTTTTTTGCTCTCTAAATTATTGATTGACTCGTTCCAAATATCAAAGACGAAATTTTAAACTATTTCGGTCATTTGTTTTATTATTATCTAAAATCAGGGCAGGCTGTAGAGCAATTGATGTCACAGTTTTGACCTGATTTTGTCAAAATTATTGAGTGGTCCACCTAGTTGTAAAAAAAGTTCGAGAAATTCCGAAGGTCCTTTCTGGGACAACAGTTCATAATATTTTGCTAATTGTAAATGAATTCCGAGTAAGAATTTCTTGGAAAAAATTGCAAATTACAACGATTTTGTTGATGATTTCTCAAAACTTGGGCCCTTCTGAAAATTTTAGCCCTAAATTGGCTCCTTGCTCCAAATCTCAAGAAAAATCAAAGAGAGAGTCGATTTGGCCCTGATCAAGGATTATTTTGCAGGCATTTTTGATTTAATCTTGGGCCTTTATTTTTCATAAAATTTTGAGTTTATCAATTCAAAGATGAAAATTCAATAATATCAAAACTACAGTATTCTGAAGCAGTGGTTGCAAAACTATCGCGAGATTTATGAAAAATTTGAATAATTGTGCTGACTTAGCAAAAAACGAGAATTTTCCTCAACTGAAATTTGATAAAATAATTGAAAAATCATCCCAATCGGTGAAAATCACTAATCAATGTCAAAATTTCTCTTAAAATAAAATAGAAAATAGCGAATGTAAAGACGGAAAAATTACCCGATGAAAATCCCATAAAAAGTCAAAACTTGGATTCAATAAAACGTAGATTTGTGCAGAAAAATGTGACAAGTTAGCGGAGATTGTGTAATTTTTCGAAGAAAAGCTGGGAAATTTAACTCTAGAATCTAAAATTGAGAGAATTTTCTTCGATATTTATTCTATGCAGTTAAAATGATAGTTCTATAAGAGCTGGCAAAACAGTTTGCAGACCACTGATCTTTTGTCGAGAACATTACCGTAATTTTACCATCGCTTTATAATAGGGTTTTTGGGCTCCAGAATTTCTTCCAGTTTCAAATAAGCCATCCGAAACTAGAGATTTTGCTGTCAAAACTGTTTTCCAGCATTTTCATCGAGCTGATTCTCCCCCAGCAATTTCTATCTATAATTTTATAAAATTATCTACAAAGGCTTTTCCCATTGTTAAAAACGAATGTACTTCATGGAAAATTATAAGTTTTCCATTTAATGAGCAATAATAACTAGATTTGGATAATTTTATCGTCTTTTTAATGACCGTTTAATAGAAATTCTTCGAAATACTCATCTTTTTTATTCTTTATTCAAAGAACTATGAAAAAGATAATTTTCAAAGAAAATGCCAATGGCAAATTCATCCGTCACCTTGGCCATTTTTCCTCCAATAATAATAAGCTCTCGTCCTTTTGTTAGCATTATTGTCATTAATGATATGATTGTAATGATAACAGATGGAAATCACTTTAACAGCAATAATAATAATGATAATAATGATAATAATAGTCCTGCTGTAATGTTACTAACATAGAATATAAAAAAAACGCAGCAATAGATCAATTGATGGCGATATGACTGATTAAACATTAATCACTCGATTAAATATGAATGGATGGTTGTTTGGAAAAACTGTCATGACTTATGTTGTTGTATAATAATAAGAATCATGACAAGCAACCACCATTATATTTGATTATTTATTATTTTCTATGCTTCAATGCCTATTGAGGTATCGTTAATTTTGTTGATCATTAGACAATGAAATGCGGTTAAAGAAGTTGTTTTAAAATAGTCGCCCAATTAAATTACCCCCTAATTACCGCATAGCAATTTCCGGAAATCTCCCAGTGCCACTTTGTTCGAGGTTAAAAGCATCTGACACCATATCCATGAATAAATAAAACATATCGCCGAACGTATCCAGGGACATTTACTAAATGGACCGGATTATCGTTGTAATGTCACCCCTTAGCCCAGCTCCATCTCTAACCCAAGCCGGAGCTATTCTCTCGAACACGTACCAGACTTTACCAGCACTATTATCCGTATTCCCGTATTATATTTATATGTAGATATAATATAATAGAAGCCAAAGTGAAGAACGAGGGAGTTAATGGACCGGGCTTAAACGATATAGTTGGGGTGGCTCTTGTCCGAATAACGAACAAAAACCTAAATAGAGAGAGAGCAATAGGGATAATAGATGGGATGCAACAAAACAACAAGTGCATCCAATTCAATTAGTATGCCGGATTAACACCAACATCGACTAATATTGACCAGTATTAATCCCGATGGATTTATCGAATTTTGTCAATATTGGAGAATTGAAACGAAACCTTGATTCTTATTCGGAAAAAAACCAGCTTGAATATGACTTGATTCGATTGTCATTTCTAAATTTTATTGGTTTTTTTCCAATAAAAACGATTATTTTACGATTATTCTTGTTTCCGCAATGAAAACAATTCAACCATTCTCTTTTTTTTTTTTGGAAAAAAACTGTTTTAGATTGAACGTTGAGCGTTCATTTGTTTCATTTCATAAATTATTGAATTATCAACATATACAGGCTGTCCTGGTCTAGATAATTCGGCTGTTCACAAGCGTCTCGAATTCGAAAAAACAGCGTAGGCTTCGCTTACTGCCAACGCTTGATTTTTATTGTTGCTATAGTAACAATTATGTTTTGTTTTTCCCATGGAGTCCACTGAGAATTTCGAGACAAAAGACCATATTTATTATCTCTATTTTAGATGACGTTTCTATAGGTTGCTATAGTAACGGGAATTTCGGTGCAAAAATCAAGTGTCAACTGAATCAGGCTACGCTGATTCTTCTCTAATGCGGAGCATATTTTGTTAATTCCTTCGTATAAAATGCAGAAAATTTGGGAACAAAGGCAATAAGTATTTATAATTTTTGTACTTGATTGTGCAATAATGAAATTTCACAAGTTGCACTTTATTAACTAAAAGGTTGCTACAAATTGTCGATATTTCCGATTCAGCTGGGCATTATTTTTTGACGTTCATATACGGGGTGTTTCACGACGACGTCAGTTGGACGTATCTCGGAAAGTGGTCAAGCTTTTGTTAGGCATTTTAGGCGAATTTTGAATTCAATGAAAATACAGAGTGACCAAAAAATACTGTTTAAGTTGGCAATTCTACTTGGAGGTTTTTTGTGTTTAATGATTTGCAACACTACATCGGTAATCTCTGTATGACAGATAATTCTATTTGAATCAACACTCAAATGTCAGTTGAACGTCAAAGTAGTTGTCAAACAGCAGTTCTACCATTTTAAAATGAAATTCAGAATTGCCAACTTAAACAGTATTTCTTGATCACTCTGTATTTTCAATTTTAATACACTTCCAGTTCTCCGGTAACAATAACAAGAGACGAAATTGTCAGTGATTTTCATACGTCACAAAAAAAAGCTAAGCCTACTATGTTTCATCAAGCAAAAGTTATGGGAAATTCTTGAAAAAGGAAAATGAATGGAAATATTAGGAATACTAGAAGAATTAGGGATATATCAGTAAAATTGATAGATAATCAATCTGTTCGTGGACAAATTTGAAAATAATTGAGTTCTTTTGAGTTCAAAGTTACAGATTCAAAAATGTACGGAGAAAACTCCGTATGATGAATGTAAAATGAGGGTAGGAAATAATTTGGCCTTAAAGAAAAACCAATATCAATTTCTCGCATATCACCAGAACCATTCTATGAATTTTAAAGAGATGCTTTTTTCTTGAAAATTTTGAAAATTGCGATTTACTCGAAAAGCATCAAGGTCTTATAAAAGTATGCCTGAAATTAAGCTGAAAATTCAGAATTGAGTTCTTTTAAAATAATGGAGACGGTATGCGTTTCCGCTAGAGCCGGAAGTGTGTTAAAGCTAGGAATATTTTCATTAGATGTAAAAATTTTCTTAACAAAAGCTCGAATATTTTCCGAGATTCGTCTAATTAAGTATCGACGTGGGACACTCTGTATAAATTAGATGTTTCTATCGAATTTTTGGAGATTTATCTCGAGTTGTTCTGTTATCGGTCGAGATATTCGGGCCAGTTGCTATAGAGAGGACATCCTGTATACGGCAATTCCATTAGCGACCGCCACCACTGCCGCCAGATCGAATTAGTTCGAATGTATGCAAAAAATAGCCATATTTCCACTAGTTAGATTGTCAACAGATGGTGCATTTTTCTATTCCATTTGAGCATTAGCACCCCCTTTAACTCGACGATTATTCTATTACGTTTACTCAACTAGAGTGTGACAACGATACCGACGACGCCGCCAGTTGTGTGTATGTATCATAGCTTTGAATAATTTCGATGATAACTCCCTAATAAAATTTATTGAAAAATCTATATCGATAATATCGATCATAGTTGTTGGGGTCTCTTTTGTTATTATTATGTAATTCGTTATGTATTGGTATATGATGTGTTTGTGTTGGCTGCAGGCAAATGAGGCGGTGGTCGATGGTGCGTGCGCGGGGGCGGCGTCTCCCATTCACACACAGCACTCTGGATGATTAGAGCGGGGAGCGGGCGCCGCTCCCGACATAATCATAGCATTGAGGGCTGAAGTTGCATTGCACTCCCACCCTCTGACGTCTCTACTTTCACCATTTATATATATATTTTTTTGTCTTTTGTTTTTTTTTTCTATTTCACCTCCCTCGCTACTATGTCCATCAATATAACTGAATCAAACAGTTGATAGAAATATCGGATATTAATCGAGAAAAACAAAACATTGATGATAATAAGTTGGATTTTGTGGAGAGTCAGATGGGCGGTGAAGCCCTGAAATGCGACAGCAGATGAGTCCTGCACGTGCCACTTGGCGGACTTCACGGCACGCGACCACCATGTGGCCGATGATTGTCCGTCCACCTAACACAACAGTCCTGATGAATTTCGGGGATTGTGTTACAAACTCGACATTTGTCATCGGAAATACTCCCTTCGCTACAAGAAAATGTTTCTCAAAAATTTTATAGAAACGAACAGGTCCAGATGGGCAGCAAGATGGGCGAGGGTGGCTGTTGTATTGACGGTGTAAACCCTTCAATTCATGGTTGACTCGCACTATATTCATGACAATGATTAGGGACAAAACATTTCTTTTGCTTTTCTAATCAGACAAAACCCGCTGACTTTTCACAACAATGGTTTCCCGGCCGTAGAATGGGCTGATTGAAGCCGTGTAATGTCGGCTTACACTACCCCCATATATTTCATTGGGGACTAAATTCTATTCACTTCCATCTATAATATGTATGCATGTGTGTGTGTCTCTCTTGATCCTCCCTTTCCGTTTTCGTACAGTTCTTGCGCTATAACATTTCGACTTGTCCATATTTTCGCCCCTTTCTATTGTACAATATGAATATCTATATGTGCGGCCTTGCCAGATTGATTAAATCGGGGGCGAGAGGGGCACCGATGATGCTAAGAAATACTCCCGAAAAACTCCCAATCAGCCTTATAAATAAGTTAGATTCTACACTAGGATATTCGACGGTACGGTTGATATTAGAGCAGCGCTTCCCCTAAAATTGTAGCCGCAGGTGGTCTTTTATCACCTGTAATTACCGAATTCACTTCATTATATAAAATCACCGCACCGTTATGACTAACAAAATTGCAAAATCACCCAAACAACTCCCCTAAATCGTCTACCCAACTATATAAAATTTTAAACAACAATAACAACAACAACAACCCTTACCTGCCTTATCATAAACATATAATAGGGATGAAATCGACTAGAGTTGCTTTGATTATTCTTTCAACGACAAACAAATAGATTTGTCCGAACAGATGACGATTCGATAGTATTTAGAGCGTCGCGTGGCTCGAATGGGGGTCGATTGTTGTTATAGTTTCTAGTTTGGAAGATTAAGGGCGTAGAGGGTGCGTGTCCAGTGATACAATGATCAGATTGTCTATTCGAAGAGTTTACCGGCAATATTGACTTGAACCGAATGGATTTGTCGATTAGCCGACAATGTTTCTTTTACAATTGTTGAGAGTTAAAAAGTCCACTTGGCGATCCCAAACGTTGATTAGGGTGAATCATGAAACTTGGCAGATGGTTCACAAACACAGCACGCATCTGTGTAATCAACACGAAACTACCGAATTTATTCGGAAAATTTCGATGTTTTTGAATTTTTATTTTGATGATTTTAATCGAATCGTCGAGCGGAAACGGCCAATGTCCGACGCGTGTCGTCAAATTGCCGTAAGTCGAAAAGGGGTGGTTTTCGAGTATCAACTGTTGACACTAAAGCGCCCACGGAACTTCCGCTAGTGCAACCGGCTCGAATCACTGTTTCCGCTATTATTAAAAAAAAAAACTACTTATAATAAAAGTGATTCTCTGTCGAATGAGTTTCGGGGGATGTTTGATGTTTGTTTTTCCATGTCAAAAAATCTGTATTACATTTGAATAATACTACATCAACCACTTTAATAATAAGAAAAACAAACAGAATTAAAATTAATATAAATAGACTGGGTGGTTATTGTGAAATCAAACCGCAGGGGTGGAAGTATTGGCCAAGTTTATACAAAGGGGAGATTTTTGGTCCCTTTTGATTATTATAGTCATGTGCTTCATGACTATAATTTGTACCCTCTAGAATTATGAACATATTTACAGATCGTCTCCCGGGTATTCCATTGATCAGAATCATACCTCATTTTTCTATGATCCTTTACAGGCTCAGTTAACTGAATTTAATTGACAAACAGTACGGATAATTGATGGCTGAAATTTCAACATTTATACTTAAAATTATTGCTGTAATAAATAATTCACTCAATGAGTGTAATTATTTCTTGTAATAATAAGCAATTACTCGAAATAGAATAATTTATTATTAATATATAGACATTCTCTTTTGGAGTCGATGAAATTCAATATGGCAGAATTTTTTACCGGCCAAGGGGTTGGCCGTTTACAACATTAAAAAGCTTTCATAATAATCTAGTCGGTGTCATCGGAAAATCTATAATTACATAGTAGACGGTGGCACTTTTGTCTTTTCGCAAAACCGATGGGTGTTTGTGGGCTTTTTACGACACGTGCCAGTTGGGCCATAGCCACGTGGCCAGCCGCTCCAGTTACAATAAACGAGCACACACTCACACATGTCCATATATATATATATACACCCTGTTCACATGGGAAATCTGTTGTAGCACTTTAATCTTTTGCAACACGCCCTATTATCCTTCCGGAGATAATTTGGTTAGAATTGACGTCTTTTCCTGCTGTCTGTCTAGTTTCGTATAGTCGAAAATAGCAGGAAAACCAAACAAAAGATAGAGTGGCTGTTGATATGCGATTTGGCATTGTTATTGGCCGCAAATCTGAGTTAAAGTCAAATAGTCGGTTTGAATGCGGTCCAGAAGAGATATCTCTTACCTTCTAATGCTTTATTGCGCGCCAATAAGGCCAGTAGAACCTCGGAATTGGGGGTGCCGTCGATGGGGTGTGGGGGCATCATCGGTTGCGAGCCGGGTGCCATGCCTTGAATTAGCGGAAGACCACGGGACTGGTCCAAAATGGACATTATCGCCGCACAATAACAACAACACTATAATCAATCAAAATTTTGAAACATTTCCAATAACTAAATAACAATCGACAAACATGTTGTGCCTCAATTGTCTTTACAGTTGTTTATAAAAGGGGAAAAATTTTAATTTCAACACCACGTATGTCTCATGTAGGTTATATTTTTCAATTTGTGTTGTTAAGTTAGTTTAGTCCGTTTAATTTCACTAAGTGTTTCACCCCGAACCCTGAGATTCACTGTAGTGAAGAAGTCTGTCTACCTACCCTCGTCCCTGCACCACCGCCACTACCATCCTGTAAAACAGTACATGTATATACGACTACAGAACGACGCCATTATTGAAATCAGTCTTGATTATGGACCTAAGTGACGTCACGAGACGTCGAGCGTCGGCGCGAATACTGGGACACTCCCTCTTTAAGGACATCCTTCCCGGACACACATCTCATCAAAGGAGCATTCGAACAACGGAATCATCCCAAATCTACCACGAAAATAGAACAATTGCTGCAAAATTTTCTCAACTATATAAAGACCCGAAAATTTCCAAGAAAAACATAATGTTTGGTTTTTGCTAGAATTATTCCTGCTGAAAGTGTAATGACGTAGTGAGTGCCCTGAAGATGTGGTGCTTTAATACTTCAGGGTGTGGTTGGTAGCAATGAGGCGTTGCCTAGGCAACACGCCAATATCGACATGCTATGAAAAATCCCCAAACACCTACTCTATAGTTTAGGATAGACAATTTTTTTTTGTGTAAAAAAACAAAAATCAATAAATTTATTAATAGAATCGATTCTAATTTGAACGAGTTACGAACATGTTTATCCCAATGAAGAACACTTGTATTCAATAAATTGTCCAATATGTCAGGATACAATAGGAAATTAACACGTTAGAGATCGGGGTGGTATTGTGAAATAAATGATAATAATAAAAATAAAAAAGTTAAATTAATATTTATGATAGTTGAAGGCCGGCAATGGGGGGTGTTATCCATTGCTCCACGGGAGGCCGTCATGCACCCCCTAAACCAACTGGTAAAACTGATACAGTTGGCTCAAAGGGGGCGTAATATCGCCGCCTGCTGTTTGATTTATTTATTGTTTATTAAATATTACCACTGAAATTTCAACATTTTAAAAAAAAATTATAATATCAATTGTTTTAATCGTAATACAATGTTGCAATTAGCCTTGAAAATTGCAACAATTGATATATTGAGATTGAGATAAATTAATGGGAATTAAAGTGATGGATTTATATTTCTAATTAGAATGTGATTTTTCTGCGTCACTTCAATTAATTAACATCGATTCCAACAATATAACTTTCACTAAATGCTAATTATGGTTTTCTAACGTTTGTTTAGAAAAATTATAGTGATGAAGAATATATTGATGACGGTAAAATAGTTGAAGATCACGTAATACTTTCACCGAAAGATTCTTTCTCTTTGAGACTTAAAATTGGGCACTTTGTCCTAAATTAATCCAACACCTGCTGTAAACAAAAATGCTCATAATGATGATGATGATGATGATGATGAAATTTTTTCATAACTCGAGTCAATCTCCAATAGAGAAAGTTATCGGAATTTCGGCTCCTCTAGGATTCTCTTTGATTCATTATAAAAATATATATGTAAAGAAAAAAAATGGCCCTGGGGTAATTTTTAATTATTAAATATTAGTGGGTCGTCGAGGCGTGTGTCTGCGGGTAACTCTCTTCTGTTTGTTAATTCGTTTATCCAAACATCTCCGACTGTTTTGGGGGGAAATACAACAGCAATCGAATTAAACCACCCCTTCAAAAAGCACTTGACGCTCCATATTATGCGACAATAAAAACGCATTAGTTTTGTGGAAAATCAAAAGTTGCATTTTTCCTCATCGAAATCGCATCGAATCGAGTCACCTTGACAATAACAGTGACTTTCTATAGAGTGCAGTGTTGCGACTTTGAACCTTAATGAAACAAGGCCACTCAAACAATTTTCTGATGAATTGCGAACATATTCTATTGATTTTTGATATGGGGATTGTTTCAATGATATGGTAACAAGACGTGTTGACTGTCGCCCCATTAATCATATGGTCCTCTGGAGAGTTGGAGGCTCACTCCCTCAAAACTGGGAGTGATTGATTATATAGTCCCATGTTCCATCATAATTCCTTTCTTGACTTGTACAAAATGTAATGTTTCCCATCCGGACTTTGACATTAAATTCGGTCTAATATTCCCCGGATCAAAACAAGCGAATTCCGTTGTAAATTTAGCGTGAGAACGGGACATGTAATATGAGGACGAAAATGGTCCGGTGGTTCTTATTCCATTGGGGATGCAACTCTCGACGCTCTAATACAATTAGCCAGGAATCGTCCATGTCCTTTAAATGCTGACGTGGCATTGGTCTGGTCCTTGGGGTGTAATAGTCGAGCACAGGCAACTTGATCGGGAATTGTTTTTCGACAAAAACAAAACAAATTTTGTCAAAATAAATAATGTCAATAATTGAGTCAGATTATGGGGAGACTAGTGGAGATTATAGTGATATTTCGATTCCGGTGATATTTCGTTATCCGCAATCGTCGCACAACGAATTTCTTAAATTCCATGAATTGGAAGAGAGCGGCCCATTAATCCAAATTATCGATGGTATCCGAATTACGCCGTCTTTCATCCATTTCGCCAATGCTTACGAAGGTAAAACTTTCGAAGAGAAGATTATTATCCAGAATATCGGCAAGAATGCAGCAGTTGTACGGATGATGCCGCCAACATCTAATGTAACTCATTGTAGCGCCTCTGTTTCGATTTGATTGGATTTCATTGCGATTTTCAGACGTTCGAGATCAAGGCTTTCGAGAAGGGCCATCGATTATCGCCGGGCCTTCGAATTATCCGCACAATTAACTATAAATATATGTCGACAATTGCTGTGCCCCAAGCAATGCTACCGATTTATATCAACGAAACATTGGTCGAAATCAAAATGGTTGTGTAAGTTCAATTGTTTTGCAACATTGGCTACTAATTTTCTAATTTTCTTGAATCCGAATCGAAATTCCCACAGGACATTGTCAACGGCGGTGATCTCAGTCGATCCAGAAATTGTGGATTTCGGGCGAGTTGATGCCGACCAATCTGCTACCATGCGCACACTCACCATCCACAATACCGGCTATAAAGGGGCACAATTCGCTATTGATCTGGGCTCGAATGAACTACAAATAGTTGTTGAACCAATGAAAGGCATCGTTAATGTTCGAATTACCTACCAATTTCAAATATTCTACTAATTTGAAATTTTTCTTCCTCATCAAAAGGCTCTATCATCGTTCAATTTGATTGTTGAACTAGTTGGCTCTAGTATTGGTGATTTTCTACAAGAATTTTGGATAAAAACAGTACCACCACAACGGGTTATTGTTAAAGGGACATTTATACAACCGAAACTATTGACACGATCGTTTTTTGGCAGTTTGGATTTTTCTATTGTTGAATTTCCAAGAACTTATTATGGAGCTAGGACAATTAAACCGTTGTTTATCAAAAATTTCAGCTCTTCAAATTCGATGTTTTATGTTGTGGCAGATATACGCGGCAAAATTATGGTGAGTTCTGACCCAAATCTATCTAGCCATGCCAAGGTATCTGAGAACATAGTTGCTCCTTCCCCAAAACTGCTACTCATTGAGACCCACTCTCCAAGAAAATCCCAATCGAGGGACATCTTCCTTCAGCCGTGATTTGACCCATTTCAACTCAAACCTCAAGGAAAGTCTAAGAGGAGGACGGAGGATCTCATGAAGAAATTGAAGGAGAAATATTTTACGAGCCCATCAAAACTGATGTAGAAATTTGGGTACAACTCTGAGACCCTCTCAAAAATTGGAGCATGCAACAGGTCGATTAAAGCCCACCAATTCCAAAAAGGCTAAAACTCAGTCTTTGGCTGTTTTCCAAGGTCATGATTTCGATGGCTATATAGGAAGACTCAGAAGAGCTGCTCAAAATTAGAGAATCACTTTAAAAAATATACACAGAATCAGCTCTTGTTGAGGATTGTGAGTTTATAGAGTTAGGACCTATTGCAAGCATTTCCTACTGATAGAAAGCCACTGGAAAAATTAAATTCTGACTTAGCCTACGCTTTTATTCTCGTATCTCGATAATCACCCCTCAATTTCCACCCTCATGACCGGTTTATTATCAATGTTGTTTTGTTTGTTTCAATGATCAATTTCAGACATTAAAAGAAGCCCGTGAACAAGATGATAATTACAAACAATTCTCATTACAACCCTATGATGGACGAATGTATGCAGAAAAGGGTAGTTTGGTTTTGATTACGTAATTCGCCCACTTTAATTATTGATTGAATCCAAATAAAATCGGTAATTTTTTTTCCTCTATAGATTTGCTCCGAAACGGATGAAACATAAAAAATATGAAAAACACCATTTCGCCTGTTTTTTACGTATAATTCGTATGAATTGTCGAGACGTATATCCCGGTATTTTTGATGGTAATTATTATATTATTTGTCGAAATTAATTATAAGGGACAATAAAAATTTGAATTTTAGAAAAACCTGAATCATCAACAAATGAAAATCTAGTAAGTCAATCGATAATCGAATTAGATACACCAATTGAGGAAAGTTTCCCATATCGTTTAAGTGATGATTTTTCATCAACAAGTCAACAAGAAATCGAAATGGAATCATCATTAAAAGTCGCCGTTTATGGTGATATGGAAGTAATAGATATCATTCTACGACCAACTATATTTGTTTTAAAAGATTTAGAAATCGGCAATTACTATTGTCGAGAACTATTAATTGAGAATAAATCGAAATTCAATTCGATCATTGTCAAATATCGTAAAATTGTCAATATCGATCTAATACCGGACAAGGTCAAATTGAGACCGCGTGAAAAAGTTGAAGTAGCTTTGAAAATTTTCGCCGTACAAATTGGGAATTTTTCCAAAAATCTCCCATTGGACGCATTTTATCCGGATATGCCGAAAACGGATAGCGATTTGAGGAAAATCGGTCGGTTATCAATTCGGATTGATTATGATGTGAAGATGAGTAAGAAGATCGTTGGGAAATTGTGCAAAATTGATAAAAATAAAGATCTATTGGAATTTTTCCAAGAGCCTTTGAAAGATTATCGATTGACACCGAGCGAGGAACGTTTGAAAAATTCGAATAAACTCTATTATACGGATTATTTGAAGCAATTCTCGAAAAAGACACCATTAGAAATCGACTATGATTTAACAGATAAACGGCATTTATTGTTGGAACAGATCAATTGTCGATATACACCGTCTTTGAAAAGTGACGATAATAAAATGATCGATCCGTTCATTCCATTATCACCGAAACAATTATATTTCATTAAGATTTATCCGAGATTCATTAGAAAGAAATTGGCGCCATTAACGAAAATTAAGGACTCGTTCACTGTTGAAAATCAAAACGATTTTCCGATACGCATCTATCTGAAAGCATCAAAGCCTTGTATATATTTCGAAAATAAAATACGCTACATTATCGGTGAGAATCAATCGCAAAAGATCGAATTCAATTTCTTTACAACCGCCACAGGTAAATATAATGTAACTATTGAAATTGTTATCAATGAAAGTCACATATTTCACATTGCTATTATCGCCCATGTTATACCGAAAGATGTCCGTTTAGTTGAGAATAAAATCGATTTCCTCGAAAACGACAATTATAAATTGATCAAAGTATTCAATGATTTGAATTCAGATGTGAATTTCGAATGGGAAGTACCGGAATCGTGCTACACAATATTTCCAATGAAGGGTATAATACGTGCTGAAAAATTTATATATTGTGCCATTTTCTGTATGCCAAATCCTATGTATCCTGAAACGACTGAATGTTGTATATTTTCTGAAACACAATTAAAACAAAATGTACAATTATCGTATAAACGAGTCCAACCGAAAGTGACTATAATTAATCAAAATATGAATTGTGGTCGAATACCGATCAATAAAACAACATGGAAAAATGCGATATTCGTCAATCAGAAACACCAAATGGTCTATTATCGTTTGGAAAATCCCCAACCATGCGATGGTATAGAAGTTTTCCCTGTGGATGGTTGGATGAATCCCAAAGATCAATACAAATTGACAGCTAGAATCGATTATAAATTACCAAGGGATTTCAATGTTAAATTGAAAATTCGTCTACAAGAACAAGAAGGCGCGACTATCAATATTTCAGGAACTGTTGAATGTCCGCATATTGTCCTGAAGCCCGATTATATCCAATTCTCGAATGTCCCATTATATTCATATAATAGTACCAATTTCAAAATACATAATGTATCAACGTGTCAAAATAGATTACAATTCAATTTGGACGATTATCCGGATATTACAATAGCTGAAAGTGGGGAGATTTCAACGAAAATTACGAAAAAATTCCAAATGGAACCGAACGAAATTCGAACGTTCTGTTGTCATTTCCAACCGTCCGAAATTTGCAATTATTCGTTTTATTTACCGTTGATTATCAACAGTTTATTAGGACCACCGTTAATTGATGATAGTGAAACAATAAAATTTGATCATTTTTTCAATCAGTTTGAAGACAATAGTGAGACTTCAATTCACGGAAATTTCCCAAATTTGCCATTATTGAAGATCCATTGTTCTTGTACGAGCGGCATTTTGCACATTTCCTCAATAGAAACCGATTATCTGTATTACGGTGATGATCATTCAAATAATAAAAATCAAGAAATTGTCGAATTGACAAATATAAGTGATGGTGTGGTTAAAGTTTCGGTACGTTTCGATGATTTGAATGATGCCTTCACTATAAGGCCTGTAATTTTGGAAAGTTGCCAAATTGAAGAGTTTTCATTCGAATTTCAGTTGGTCAAAGACGAAATTATAGCTTTCCAAATCGATTTTAATCCGAAATTCGTCGGTTATTATCATGAGAAATTACCGATTTTCATACACACTTGCGCCAATAATCGCGTCTTTAATTGCTTGAAATTGCATGGTGTTTATCAATTACCGGATTTGTCCCCCCAAAAGCCGACGCTATATTTCGAACCGGTGCCGTGGAATATTAAAATACAGCAAGTATCGGCTTTGAATGTCGCCAATCATGAGGATTGTCGACTAATTGCGGAATTTCCCTACGAAGAAGTGACGATAGATTTCGAAAATGGTCCGAATCTACAAATTGACGATAACGAGAAAATCATTACAATATCAATAATATCGGATAAATCGATATGTATTGATGATAATTTGGATATTTTCTGTACTTGCGGCAGTAAATGTTCTGTACGTATTAAAGCAGTTGTTATCAATTCGGTTATAACGACGCATTATTGTTATACACGGATCAAACATTTTGTGGATGAAGTGCCAGAGAATTTCATTTACGAAAATCAACCAGATTATCCACGTTTCCCCTATAAAGATGATTCCAGTATTCATGGCAGTTATATGCATCGAATTTTGAATACTGTAGAGAATTGGGTATTTGTGTTTGGATTCCATAAAAAAAAATATTACCGCATCCCGAATTCATTCACACATTTCTCATTGATGCCGCATGGAAAAAATAAAAGTCGAAGTTTTGGTGCGTTGAAGAAGAAAGAGGAGATCCATAAAATACCGTTAATTGAACTAATATCGAATCTAATGGGCCAACAACAATGGAAATATTGCGTTAAAACGTGCGTTTTTTCCTTTGATTTTTCTGTTTAATTTGTGATAATTCTATAATTTTCCAGTCAATTGAAAAGTCCGGACGATTTCGATCAATTAATCTACACATTCACTGAATATTCGAATATTTTGAATTTTCTAACGAAAAAAGGCGCCGTCTTCCCGCACATTGAAGTAAAATACCTATTAAGCTTCACCCAATATTCGACGTATTGTAAATTAAAGGAGCACAGCCACCAACTCTACAATCACGACGAATACTACTGTATATCGACGCAATTTTGGCTCGATTTACTCTTACAAATAATCAGATGTTTGGTATTCCAATCGAACGAAAGCCACAATCAAGTCCCAAATATTCATTCGTATTTTTTCGGACTTTATAGCGGGAAATCTCTAACAATGATCAAATGGTTGACGGAACGAACATTACTCGAAAATCCCAGTTTAGATCAATATTGTCTCAAATTTCGATTAATCGATGAAGATTTGCGGGATTGTTTAATATTCGCTTATGTCACATTATCATATTGTCCCTATATAAAAGAGCAAATCGATGAGATAATTTTTGAGCCAGTTAGTGAAGAGGAGATCTTCCACAATTGTTGTACTATAATTGAGATATGGAAATTATTGAAATTCAATATTAATATAGATCCGATGCGTTTATTTCATCCGCAATTAATCGAAATTGTAATGTTGATCAATTATTTATTTGAAACATTACCGAATTACGTACCGAAAGAATCTTTGGTTATTAAAGCACCATTGAGCGAACATGGATCGATGGATTTGATCATTAATAATCCATATCGAACGCTGATTTCTTATGAAATCACATTAATCAATGATGATCGTGAATTATTTATTATTAATGAGAAATCGATTAGAATCGCACCGAAACGTTCCGTCAAACTGAAAATTCAATATTATGCTCGATTCATCGAAAAATTATCGACAATTTTAATTTTATATAACGATAATTTAAAGAATCTAGTTTACAATTTGATCGGTGATCCGGATGTGACGAATTGTTCAAATTTGATTGAATTGAATTTAGAATTGTACGAAACTCACAAATTGGAATTCTTCCTACAATCACCTTACAAAATAGATGGCTCCTATAAAGTGATGTTCACTTATCAGCCAGGTGAGAAATTGCAAGAATTAAACAAAAATACGTCGACTTTATTGCGACAAGAAGCCAATCAATTTGATGAGAATGGTGAATGTATGATGAATATGCAAATTTGTTGTTTAGATTTAAATAAACAAATTTTATGGATTTATTATTTAAATCCGACTATAGGCGATTGGTGTATAAAATTGATAATCAATACTGAACTATCATTACAGAAATATCGTAAAATAAGAGTTTTATTACCGAAACATTACAACAATGCTCAATGTACATGCCTATCAGGGCCGGATTTGAAACATTTGATATGTCCGAAAATAATACAAGTTCCAATACCGTCGAGGAATTTTTATTTATGGGAAATCCGTCAAGAATTGATCCTTGAAACTCTATCACCGGACGATTACGGCATATGGAAATTACGATTAAGTATTAACTATATTGATAGATTTTCTGTAATTTTTTTTTGAATTTTGACTAATTTCAGACACCGATTCCGGCGGTAAAATCATCGAATTAATCATCCAATCATCGCTCGAATCGACTGATAATAACGAACAAGAATATAAAGTTTCGTTCAATCGTAAGCCGCCGTTCATTTTTCAAAATTTATTGGAAATCAACGATATATTTTCGGAAGATCCAGTCCATTTAGTTTTACATGGAACAAAAGAATTCAATTCGGAAAATATTTTATTGTCGTTATTGTCGACTGATGGAAAAGAGTTGCGTTATTATCATGTGAACTTTCTTATTCCATCAATTTGAAAATTATTATTGTAATGATAGTAATAATAATGATGATTATTGAAAAAAAAAAATAAGGAAATCTGGAGGTCGTTTGATTTCTTCAATTTCGCACGTTCTATCCTTGAATCATTTCTCTATATAAAAAGGGTATTTTTAATTGTTAGTCCATTATAAATTCGTACAAACAAGACAACTCTCTGTTAATATTGTTTTTTTTCTTCAATTAATATTGATAAAGAGTGTGGGTATTTGTAATAAATTCGCGAAGGGCATTCTAGGTTTCGTCTTATAAAAAGTTGACCACTTGATTCTCTTCGGTTTATTTATTATTACAACAGTTGTTTCTAATCATTCTGTCTGTGTTTCACTTTCGATACGTGTGGTTTTTATGGGAAATTTTTGCCTAAAAATCAAATAGTTTTTTCTCTCGTCGAATTTTATTCATTATTTTATTTTATTATTTATGTGTGAAAGTGGAATTCCGATGACGAGAAAGTGAACGATTTGAAAAGAAATTATTCTTTCATCATTTGCAAAATTCTAAATATCACACAAAAAAATGGACACGGAACAATTCCGGGATTTTGCCAAAGCCACTGTTGATTATATTGCTAATTATATAGAAAACATCGAACAACGGTA
>JAZBGZ010000485.1:2638-18313 GCA_037414795.1 Stenodera caucasica | reverse complement strand
ATTAATCGATTGCAATTTTAAATTTCAATTGTTTTTATTTTTATTGATGATTTATTTGTGGAGCGAATTTTCAAAAATTGACGCTAGTATAGACAACCAAATATACACGATAATCCTTAATTATTGTAGAGCGGTAACGCCGTCGGTTTACCCTGGATATTTGGCCGATTTGATCCCATCAGAAGCTCCAGAGCACGGTGAGCCATGGCAGCATATTTTACAAGATGTGGAAAATGTGATAATGCCAGGAATTACGCATTGGCAATCGCCGAATTTTCACGCCTATTACCCAACTGCGTTCTCATTTCCATCGATTGTTGGCGAGATGATGAGCGCCGCTTTCGGATGTGTCGGCATCAATTGGGTAATCATCATCATCATCATTATTGATCATTATTATCATTATTATTATTTTGTTGTAGATGGCGAGTCCGGCTTACACCGAATTGGAAGTCGTTATGATGAATTGGTTGGGGAAAATGTTGGGCTTACCCGAAGACTTTCTGAATTGTTCTGAGAAGCCCGGCGGGGGAGTTATTCAAGTATTTTTGCCCAATAAATTTAAAGATTAGATTTATTAATTTTTTGGTTTTGGATTTAGGGTTCGGCTAGCGAGACAACTTTCGTAGCACTTCTGGTAGCCAAAGACAAGAAAGTCAAAGAAATGCGAAAATTGCATCCGTCACTAACCGATGCCGATATCAAAGCTCGTCTAATCGCCTATTCATCGGACCAATCGAATTCGTCGATCGAGAAATCGGGATTGTTGGCTTCGGTGCCGATCCGATTATTGAGATCGGACCGGCAAGGCCAACTGAGCGGCGATATTCTACTCGAAGCCATCCGCAAAGATCTAGCCGATGGTCTGATTCCGTGCTATGTGGTCGCAACTTTGGGCACAACTCCAACCTGTGCTTTCGACAAATTGGACGAAATCGGTCCGATTTGTCGCAAATACAATATTTGGTTACATATAGATGCCGCTTATGCTGGTGCAGCGTTCATTTGTCCCGAATATCGTTATTTGATGGATGGAATTGAATTAGCCGACAGTTTCAATTTCAATCCCCACAAATGGATGTTGGTCAATTTCGATTGTTCAGCAATGTGGCTCAAAGATGGCCGTGATATTGTTGAAGCGTTCAGTGTCGAACGGATCTATCTCAGAGATAAACAGAAGGATTTGGCGCCGGAATATCGTCATTGGCAGATTTCGTTGGGACGGCGATTTCGTGCATTGAAATTATGGTTCGTTCTGCGTATTTATGGAGTTGAAGGCTTACAAAAACATATACAAGGTCAAGTGGCTCTGGCTAAATATTTTGAAGAATTAGTACGGAATGATGATCGTTTTGAAATCGTTTCGGTTAACATGGGCTTAGTTTGTTTCCGTTTAAAAGGTGATGATGATTT
The DNA here is from genome assembly GCA_037414795.1 of Stenodera caucasica. NCBI lineage: Eukaryota > Metazoa > Arthropoda > Insecta > Coleoptera > Meloidae > Stenodera > Stenodera caucasica. The sequence goes on along the minus strand of JAZBGZ010000485.1, from coordinate 16,900 downwards.
AACGGTGAAATTATACGAGAAAGTCATGCAACGAAAGAATATTTATGTTATTAATGCCCATTTTAACGATTTGCACGTGATTAGATTCGTTATATGTAGTCAATTGACGCGAAAAGAACATGTGAATTTTGCATGGAATGAATTTTGTTTGGTTTCTGATCAAATTCTCGATAACAACAAATTTGAATTGAAATCATCACGGCCGGGTATTGAAATTACGAATCAACGATGCCAAAACGCCACCAATCATGAGAAATCAAAATAAAGTAGATTTTTTCTTAAAATAATAATAGTAATATTTATTTTGAGTTTTATTAGAATTAAATACATTTTAAGAGAAAGGGTACAATAAAATTTTAAAATTTAGAATGTCTACGTCTTTGGATCCCTATCTATCAATCCACTCAACAAGTTCTGAAGGACTCCCATCTCAGCATCTTCTTCGATAATCTGTATAACAATTCTTGTATCGATCCCACATTCACAGTGGCGTAGCAACGATTAGCAATGCCGGAGAGCCCTTCGCACTCGAGGGCGAGCCCTACACAAGCAAACTGAGAAAGGAATACATAATAAAGAACACTATCCATTTTTTAGTTTTACCAATGAAGAGGGTCCTCCGAGGGCCCGATATTCCTGACTACACCACTGACTATTCAGTCTTCTCTAATAATACAGTCACCGTTCATCCACCATATTCCTCATCCATACGTTCAGAGTATCTTGTAAATATATCGATTCCTTGAAGCTACAGTAATTATAGATGTCGCTTTTCTTCCTCGAATGTTCTTTTCTTGAATCATCCTTCATTATTCCATCTCGATAGATTTTCTAGTCATAATTTTGTGCCACAATTAGCTGAGCAAAACGGAAAGAGTTTCTTCGCTCTCTTATTATCACATTATTTCTTCCAAATCTTCAATGATTGTCCCAAATAAGTCTCGAACAGCCTTGGTCACTGAGAAACATGTTTTATCTTCTTCATTATCAAGATAATTGTATCTATACTGTATCTACTTAATCATTGAAGATTAAATTTATATCCAATATTTTATGAGAGGGTGATTTTTGTCGGAAGACCCTCGGTAAAATGACTTCATTGAACTTCATGGTGGAATTCTCTGAGTATTTAGATTTTGCCAAAGTATTGCAAAATTTTTGACTGCCACGTTCATTCTACTCTCCCGAAAGACTGCCTGTAATTTTGTCGATTGAAATTATTGCTGCTTTTGACTTCTTCGTAGAAGACTTGAACGATCATTGGGTTTTAATTTTATTTATTGAATAATCACAAATTGAAATGAATGTTTTGTTTATGATCACTCTCCTTTTATGATAGATGATGCGGCTAGAAAGAGACCCTTGTAAAAATGCTATAATTGTTTTCTTGTTGTGAAACAACTTCTATTTTTATCTTGTCAGTTTCCATGATAAAATTTCCATCTGAAATTTGATTGAGAAAAAAACAATGCATAGAGGGTCGAATTGAACATGAATCCGTACTTGAAATGAAGTGATCTGCCTTGACAATCGACTCATTTTTTTTACACAAATTCCCAGGTAGCAATACTTGATCGAACAGGTTGATGAGAAATATGTTAATTAATGCACTTAATTACATCTTGAAGTACGTCAACGATAGCTATTTTGAATAATGATTATCTCTTGTGATTTTTCCATGATTTATGCAGATTTTATGTTGTTTACAAGATTGCATAATCAATTGCTAATGTTTCCTTGAAAGAGCATCTAACATATATGGAAAGCTACAAATCAATTTTCCAGTTGTGACGAACAAAACGTTCCAACAATTGCGGAAATTGAACGAAAACCTTTGGGCTTTGATTGGCAAGGTCCCGAGTGAATTGAAAAAGAACGACAAGTACATCTTTGACGGAGTTTTCCATTTTTTCTTTTGAAGAAAAATAAAAATATTTGTTGCTTGCCTTGCTGGCGATTTGGGAGGGGTCCCAGATAATTATAAGAATTTCAAACGACGAGCGAAAGTTATATGCGAGATTCACCTGAATAACTTCACTTTCGCTGTTCGATTAGTGGAAAGTATTCGTTATTAATCAAAAAATCAAATCAATAGCGAAATTGTCAAAAAAAAATTCTCTAAAATTTAGCAGTTTTTAGTGAATGAGTGAATTCATTTTTATTACATCTGTTTAAAATGGATGTGAACGAATTTCGGGAATTTGGCAAAACAGCCGTTGATTATATGGTTGATTATTTTGAAACAATCCGCGACAGGTGAGCAAAAACCAACAACAATTCCAAATTCAAAAATGTTACTAAAATTTAGGCCGGTTCTGCCATCAGTCGAGCCAGGCTATTTAGAGAATCTTCTACCAGAAGAAGCACCCGAACATGGTGAATCTTGGCAGAAAATTTTGGAAGATATCGATAATGCTGTAACACCAGGACTTGCACATTGGCATTCGCCAAATTTTCATGCCTATTATCCAACAGCTAATTCATATCCAGGCATTGTAGCTGAATTGCTTCTATCCGGATTGGGAATACTTTCCCAAGATTGGGTAATTAAAACAAAATTATTTCACAATTTTCTTGATTATTAGTTTTTGTTAGTCCTCAAGTCCTGTTAGTGTTGAGCTTGAAGTCAAGATGATGGATTGGTTGGGTAAATTAATCGGATTACCGGATGAGTTCCTCAATGGTTCTGAAGGACCAGGTGGCGGGGTTATTCAGGTGAATAAGCCAAATTGATTATCCGATTTAGCACTAATATTATTTTTTTTGATAATGAAGAGTGCGGCAAGTGAATCAACTCTTGTTGCCTTATTAACGGCAAAACTGCGGAAGATCCAAGAACTCCTCCAAGAGAATTCTTCAACTGCAAAAAGCGATATTGAAGGCAAATTAATCGCTTACACGTCAGAACAATCAAATTCATCTGTGGAAAAAGCCGGATTATTAGCTTCAGTTGAAATGCGTCTTTTACCAACTGACAATAATGGTAGTTTACGTGGTCCCACACTTTTGGCAGCCATCCAACAAGACCTATCCCAAAACCGTATACCATGCTGTTTAATAGCAACATTGGGCACAACAGGCACTTGTTCATTTGATAATTTATCTGAGCTCGGTCCAATTTGTCAAAAGTACAAATTATGGTTGCATATCGACGCTGCTTATGCTGGATCAGCATTTTCATGTCCTGAATATCGTTATTTGATGTCAGGCATTGAATATGTCGATTCGTTCAATTTCAATCCACATAAATGGATGTTGGTGAATTCGGATTGCTCAGCTATGTGGTTCCGTGATGCGACATTAATCGAACAAAATCTCAAATTAGACGCTAATAAACAAATTTCGGATAAAATTCCAGAAATTCAACATTGGCAAATACCGGATCGTCGACGTTTTCGTGCATTGAAATTATGGTTCGTATTGCGCATTTACGGTGTTGAAGGTATACGTAAACATATCAGATATCAAATATCGTTAGCAAAATATTTTGAAAATTTAGTACGAAATGATGAGCGTTTTCAAGTTTGTGCTAGTAATATGGGATTGGTTTGTTTTCGTTTGAAAGGTGAAGATGAATTAACTCAACATGTTATAACAAAAGTTACCGAACGCAAAAAGATTTTCATAATGCCGTATTATTATAGGAGTAAATTAGTGATAAGATTTGTGATTTGTAGCCGATTCACTGTTGAAGATGATATCTTATTTGCATGGAATGAAATTAAAGGACAAACAGATGAAATGTTAAAATTACGAAAATTGAATGGATATAGGTGAACAATAATTTTAAACTATTCTCAAATTTCCAAGTATTACAAATATAATTTTTGAGTTGATACAACACAAATTATATAAAGCATGTAAGAAAAACTATGCATTTTCATAAACTAGAATAAAAAGGAAATGTGAAACAATATAATCAATTTTTTCTCCTAAACTGTACTGTTTTTCCTTATCCAACAGTTTTAGTAATAAAACAGTCTTAAAATAACTAACAAAAACTATTTACAATAATTATAATATAAAAAAAGAGATAGTTCTTACAGATTAATTTCCGTCGACTTCCATTGGAGTGGCCTCTTTATTATCATCATCATCATCAGCTGTTTTATTTTCTACACTAGCAACTTCCTCACTATCACCATCAACTTTCACTTTAACATCTTCTTCCGTATTGATTTTATCATCACCATCATTTTTTTTATCGTCAATATTACTTTTATCTTTATCTAAAGAAACATCTTCTAGTCTTGTATCAGTATGTTCAAATTCATCTTTAATTGATACACCATTATCATCATCACTACCAATTAAATCAACAACTTTATCATTACTAACATCGATTTCTTCTATAGCTACATCAGTTTCTTCCAATATTTGTTTTCTAGGACGACGCGGTTTAAATTCACTTGTTACATCATTTTTATCAACGATTTCTTCTGGTTTACGTACCAAACCCAAAACATCAAGCATACTATGTGTAACTGTGGCTTCTTTTGCTGCTTCTAAAGATGGATAAGCTGATTTACGTTCACAAAGTGCCAAATGTCGGGCCATTGAATTACCTAAATTGTTCACAACACAATTAATATTAATTAATAAATAATTTATAGTATTTTTACCGTTGTTATCACTGTAGCCACAAATACAGAACATTTCAACTGGCAGTTTATTTGTTGGTATAGCTGAATTTGTTAATGATTTACAATTATTAAGGTGATTTTGCATTGTATGTGCACAACATGTTGAATATTGGCAATTTTGACAACTTTCAAATGATCTAAAAAATGTTCAATAAATAAAGTGGAAATTTTTAATTAGAGAAATTAACTTACGAAAAATGTTTGGAAGTTGTTAATGGTTTATCACATTCTTTACATAATAACGCTTTATTATTGATATTCAATTGTAACGTTGTAAAATTGATAATTTTCCCATCATCTGGACATTTATCCATACGCGATTTTGGTACCATAATACCATTTCTTGGTGCAAATGCAGGTACTAATCCTTGTTTACCACGTTGTGATATATGCATTTTAGTTTGATGTTCTTTTAATGAATCTTTTTGTACAAACCATAAATTACATCTACCACAACGTTTGGCAATTTGTTTTTTTTGATGTTTTTGTAAATGTTGCATAAAATAATTGATATTTTGTACTAAATTACGTCCACCTGAATATATAGCTGTTGATTTTAAACAAAATGGACATTGTATTGTTGTACCAAAATCATGTTGTTGATAAAAATGATCAATAGCAATTTTATGATTCGAACAACGAAAACCACATGTACCACACATATATGGTAGTTCAGATGGACAATGTTCTTTTGACATATGTTTACCTAATACAAATGGATTCATGAAGATTTGTTCACATATTGAACAAGCAAAACTATTATTAAATCGTGTTTCTTCTGGATGTGACGTTAAAATATGTCGTACAAAATCACCTTCACAGGGTACTATCGCTAAACAATATTTACATACTTGTTGTTCTTTCGTAACATTATGTGCATGTCTGAATAGATGGTTCATTAGTGCGATATTACTAGAAAATGTTGATTTACATAACGTACATTTTATATTTATGGTTACTTTGGTTTTGTTTTGATTTTGTATTGTTGATAATGTACCATAATAATAGTTTTCTAATGGTACTAATTGTTCTACAACATCTGGAGAATTCGATTTTACAGGTCTACTAATTTCTTGATTCACAACAGACTTTGTTGATTTATTAATATCAGAATTTGATGATTGCACCGATGATATTGTTGTTGTTGTTGATGTTGAAGGTGTTGTTGAATTTGCTTGCTGTATATTTATTTTTTTGACACGATTATAACGTTTATTTCCTGATTGGTCATTGACTTTCGATTTAAGAGTAGTAGTACTAGTTGTTGTTGTTGTTAGTGTCATTAATGATAAATTCCAATTTTTAAATGGATTTGTACTAACTTTACTCAAACGAGCAACTAATGGTTGTCCATTATTATCCGAGCGTGTCTGTTCCGATAAATGTATAATAATATTATCAAAACATTGCATGACCGTTGTACCATACCATTCTCTCCATACTAATTCATCAAGAAATTGTTGGATTATTTGCCGTGATAATAATGATAACGTATTTTGAAACATTCTAGGTACAATACGACGTAAATATTCCATAATTGCACGATTACTAGTATTATAATCTGTTGATGTTGTTTGTTGTACATTCAAAAAACCCATATTTTGTAATGTTTGTTTATCAACTGTTAAATCTGTTACTATTGTACTAGCTGGATGTACCCAATTAAATACGGGTTCTAAAATTTTTGAAAAACGTTTCTTATTATTACGTTCACCATCAACAATTGGTTCAACAGCACGTAAACGTATATATTTTGTTGTTGTTTCTAATACACCTAATACTTCAACTTTAACTTGTCGTTGATTACCATCTTGTGATGTTGTACCTAATGATATAACACCAACTTGAACTTTAACACCAGGACCACCTAAACGATGAGCATGTGTATGTAAAGCAACTGTACATACAGACCGTAACCAAGTATACATTCCTTTAACAAATAAATTATCCACTTTCACCCATTGTGTTACATTTTGAACTATTGTCTGACAACACCAATGATAAATCAATTTCAATAATGCCATCGGTGGATGTGGTGAATTTTCGAATAATGATCCACTAAATACAGAAACGAATCGTTGTGGACAACATTCAGATATCCAAACATAACCACCAGAATATGGAAATTTAGATGCATCACTATACATTCCCAATTTCAATTGACTTGCCAGATGTTGTGCACAACGTTGATCCGATTTTAATAGACCCTGTTGAATTAGCCTACAATAACAATAAAAATAAATAAATAAAACCATAATTGAATATAGATAATCAAAATTATTATACCATTCTGTGAATCTTGTCGGTGGATACATCAATACACTTTTAACTTTGGCATCAAGTTTACTACGATCAACAGTCAAATCTTTTACTCTTAAATGTGGCCGAGCTACAACTACCAAAGATGGATATGTTCTACCTTGAAGTTTATTAAAAGAAATTTCACGACTATCAGCTGCTGATCGATTACCCTCTGTTAAATCATTCGCAATTCGACCTGGCCTACCCAATGATAAACCACCATAAACAGTCTGTTCGGAAGGACGTAAATTCGCTTGGGCTTCAATAGTACTTGGCTTTAAATAAACAAAATATTTATAACACTTTTAGGGAACATAAAGAAATAAATCCAACTTACTCGTCCTTTCAAAGGAGCAACAGCAATTTTTGTTGTTGTAGTTGGTCCTTTTTGTATTGATTTAACAGATACTGTTTTGCCTAAATTCGATTTTACTTGAATTGTTCCTTTTAGTGATTTTGTTTGTGATTGTAATTGTGGTGCTGGTACAATATTTGCTTGTTTCAATTGATTACTCGGTATTGGTCTTATTGCAGCTGCACTACGTCGTGAACTTTTTGTTGTTATCGGTTCTGTTGTTGATATTAATGCTGGTGGTGCTGATGTTTGTGTAACTAGTGTTTTACCAGGTAATAAAGCTAATGGTGGTGCTGCTAATTGAGCACCCACAATATATCCACGTGTATCCATTAATAATTGATAATTTTGTGGTATTGCTGCTGTTGTTGTGGTAGCTGGCAGGACGATATTTTGATTTTGTACAGTAGCTGTCACTAATTAGAAATAATGATAATAATAATAATGAAAATTATTTTGAAATAAATTATACTTGGTGCAATATTTTCAAGTTGCTGCGAAATTTCTAAGGCTGTCGAACAAACACCATTATAAATAACTTCAGTATTTGGTAATTTGACCAACTGATTGATTTTGGCTTCAATTTCTTGATCTTCTTTATCGAATTGTTCACGACGTAATTTTTGAATTGGTGTTAATTCATCGATATTAAATTGTAAATCCAATAGAGGTTCTCCAAAATTATTTAGAATAGATTTAACTACACTCATTTCAAGATCTGTTTATAGAAAAAAATTGAAATATAATTCGAAAAATCAATAATAAGAAAATTACCATCTGTCGATTTTTTATGAATCACTTTATACTTCTTTTTCGGTGGTTGCACTCCAATTTCCACCACCTATTTAAATAATAAAAATAATTTTGAATTACGTCACAAAAATGGCCGCTAACTTGAACATATACTTTTTTCTAATTTTAACTTCATATCAAGTTTTAAATGGAATAAAATCTCATCCTTGTATCATATTGATAGTAAAGTTTATGACAATAATCTAGAATTCTAATATTGATATAAATAATGAGTGATAATATCAGTTTATTCTATGATTTATAGGTTAAATTATGAGAATGACGTCATCAAAATGGAAAATAAATGTAAACAAAATGCACTTACATCATCATCATCCGATAGAATTTCAACATCTTTTTGATCATCCAATAATATTTGCATTTGTTTTAAGGCTTCTTTACTGGCAGCCCTTCGTGCATGACCTCTCTGTTGTTGAACTTTCGGCATTTCCTAATGATAAAAAGTCTATCATAATAAACTAATAAAAATAGTGTCATAAATCCTAACCTAACTATAGATCAACAAACAAATGTTTCCATCAAATAACCGATGAACAATTTCGGATATATTAACATCAATTTTATTTTAAATTGAATAACTATAATAGATGAATTACAGGTTATTATTTGTATTTTGTTAGTGAACCACCCTTTATTTATGTTGGCGTTGTAAGAGCGGTTCACATACGACAACGCGGCATGTTACCAAACACACTCACGTAATTTATCCTTAAATTTTATCAATTTCTTTAAAATAATTCTAAATAAAACTATGAAATCAATAAACAAATGTTCCGTTCGGTTTCGTTCCTCAAAAAATTCGATAAACACCCGGTATAAAATATACGGAATATTCAGAAACTATGCAGTAAACCTCTCTCTATCTATATAAGCAATACAAACATACTGTCACTTTTCATAATGGCGGGTAAAGGTGTTTGACAAGTTAACTAGATTGTTACGATTCTAATCGAAATTCCAACAATTAATTGGATAAATTTATAATTATCATCGATAATTACGACGAATTGAGGTGAATTTGATGAATTTTATACTCACAGATTATTTAAAATATAGGTAAATTGATGAGAAATGTCAAAGCTTCGATAGATGTCCAACAACGGCAGCCATATTTGTTTTTACGAAGAACCGCGAGATGGCAATCGGCACGCCATGACAGATCACATGACTAGTGAACGCGGAAAATTCAAAATTATTCGAAATTAGATTATTCATTAAAATTATACGAATTTTATCGATTTATAATAGTTCGAATTATGTCTTTTTTTCAGAAATAAGAATTATGCATTATTAATTATTTCCAATGGACTAATTCTCGAGAACTTGACCTGTTTGAGTTACAATTAAACATTGATTAATTACTTCTAGGTCTTATTAATTATTGTTGTTAATCAAATAGAAAACGTCAGAAATTTACACAATTTGATCGAGAGAATTGTAATGAAGTATTAGTTTTCGATGATTAGCCAGTTGAACAACAAGTAGTTGGTTGTTTTATTTTATATTTTCGAAAAAATGTATAATAATGAGTCATTTTCACATGATAATTATCTTGGTGAGAATCTCAATGTGAATTTCAATCGTCCTAGACGTAGTGTATATTTAGAAGGTACAGATTCAGAATATAAAAATTCAGGACATAATTTAACGCGAGTAGCACCAGCTCCTGTACAATTCCAATCAATTAATAACCCAACAACCCATGGATTTGAAATCAAACGTCCAGCCCATGGTACAGTTTATGAATCATTAAAACCAGTTTATATTTTATCTAGAATTATTGGTATTTTTCCAATAACTATCATTGGTGAAGGTGTTTTTAAAACAACCCCCAATTGGTTGGGCTATTCAGTGGGTGTATTTTTATTAATTAGCGGCTATATTGGTTATATTAAATGGGATAAAGTTGAAATTGTGCGATCAGCTGAAGGTCGTTTCGAAGAAGCTGTTATCGATTATTTATTCACCGTTTATTTATTACCGATTGTTATCAATCCGATTGTTTGGTATGAATCGAGGAAATTGGAACAAGTCGTCAACGATTGGGTTATATTTGAGAAAGTTTACCATAAAATCGCCAAAAAACCATTACCGTTAATTCTCGGTAATAAACCATTATTGATAGCGATTGCATTGCCGATAATATCGTGCGCCACAATGGTTGTCACCCATGTAACAATGGTACATTTCCGCATATTACAAGTGATACCATATTGCTATATAAATACTGTAACGTATCTAGTTGGTGGTTTATGGTTTGTACATTGTGATGTTATCGGTAAAATTGCCACATTCATAGCTGAGGATTTCGAACAAGCTTTGAAGCATGTCGGCCCTTCAGCTCAAGTCGCCGATTATCGTTCATTGTGGATGATGTTGAGCAAATTAATTCGTGATGTTGGCAATGCAGCCGGATATACTTTAGTATTTTTATGTTTATATTTATTTTTAATTATAACCTTAACTGTATACGGTTTACTATCACAAATACAAGAAGGCTTAGGTATTAAAGATATTGGTTTGACGATAACGGCTGGTTTTGCTGTTGCTATTTTATATTTCATCTGTGATGAAGCCCATTACGCCTCGAATTGTGTACGTGTACAATTCCAAAAGAAATTATTATTAGTTGAATTAACATGGATGAATGAGGATGCCCAGCAGGAGATTAGCATGTTTTTGAGAGCCACCGAAATGAGTCCAACTGACATGAGTCTTGTTGGATTCTTCGATGTTAATCGTAATCTATTCAAATCGGTAAGATTTTTTTTATTATAGAATTATCCAATAAAATTATCAAATTGAATTACAGCTACTCGCAACAATGGTGACATATTTGGTTGTTCTTTTACAATTCCAAATTAGCATACCTGAAGATGCGATGCCAGTAACGAATATTACAGTCACTACAACAGCGGCACCAAAACAATCTTAATTGTCGTACAACAGAAAAATTTTGAGCACTGTAGCAGAATTAGGCGCAAATTTATAAATGAAACGAGCCAATATATTGTTTTCTATTCATAAAACTATATATTGGACAATTTATAACGAGAGTAATCTCTCTGAAATATAGATGAGATATCGATCCTGGGCGATTATTGCAACTTATACTGTGTGAACCATCCTTAAGCCTGAAGCAAAACAGATATTATAAAAACGATTAGAAGAGCCAACAAAATATCGAATTGTTTTTTCAAATAGAGCTACTTTATTGAAAATTATTTTGTTTTGTTTTTTTTGTTATTTAAATGGCGCCCCGGTGTCCAAAAGTTCCCGAATCTAAATCCAAACCGAAGTCTGGATCATTGGGGCAGTAGTGAATCGGTCGTTACTCATTCCCTACCCTATTTTCAAATACTAAGGGTGTATATATAAGATGGGGTAGAAGTGGGGGTGTTTGTGTAGACCGACCTCGTGGTGGAACGCCGCGACGGCAATAGAACATCAGAATATAGTAGTGCCGGGCGCCGTATACAAGTGTGTAGATGAAATAATTTAACTACCCGAAAATTAGGGGAAAAAAAAACAGATTATTTACAAAACACGCGATTTTAATGAGAGAATACTTGTTGAGGGAGATTTTGAGTCAAGGATTCCGATTCATCAACATCATTATCCATTAATTTTTGCATTAAATTAAAGCCGGATTTACACTTTGTTACCTGGATGATCAAAACCGAGATACTAGAAGCGGATAATATCAGTGTTGAACGAAATTGAATTGAAATATTGTGCTGGAAAATAATAGAAAATTTAAATATTTACATCAACGGAAAATTGCTAAAGAGAAAACTTCCCGTTCGAATTTTATCTATTTGAATTTGTAAATCACTAGAGAGATAATCAAAAATCTAATGAATTCAATCAATAGAGTTCTAGTGGAAAAGTGTCTTTATTATTAGTGATGATTGTGATGATACGAACTAAGAAAAGAAAATTCCAAATCAATTATAAAATAGGCGATGTTCGTTATCTGGATTTTGATTATAGCCAATTTACAGGTCGCCATAAGCGGATATATTGGTAAAAATAATTTTAAAATCACACCAGTTTTATTAAATTAGAGAAAAATCGGAATGTATAAACACTATAAATTTTTCCAATTTTAATCCAGGTGTTGCAGCTATTTTCAGCGAAATACGCAAAACGGACATTCAATTTATAGAAGTAAAAAAAAAGAACGTAATAAATTCCGTTTTTATTATTATTGCCATCAATATTTTATTGTAATAACAGAATTTGGGAACATTTGCGACCCCATCTCCGATATACACTTGCAATTCTAGGATCAATTTTCGCCCGATAATGGGGACTCCAGACCGGAGCCACTTCATCAAATATTCCCCCGAATTTTTATCTTTGACAACCGTAAAATAACGCGATCTATAGCCGAGTTTATTGAATTACATTAAAATTCCCCGAGTTCAACTAGTACACGTGTAATAATAATCATAAGGGTTGTAGAATAAGAGCATCAAACTCAAGGCTGCTATGACCCGAATCTATTTCTTTGTTTTGTTAACGAACAATTACTGGTATTCTCCAGCATTCTCTATCTCGATTTCGATCGTAATTAGAGAATGTTTTTTTTTTGTTTAATTTTTTTTTGTAGAAATTGTCGATGTGAGCGGCTGTGAGAGTTGCAAAATCCATTTGACATGTCGCCATTTAAATTCAATTATTGCAATATTGGACGCAAATTTCGAACAAACAAATGAGATATTCGAGAATACAACATTAATTACATCAACAGTATTCCCCCCATTTCATCCCCGACAAGCTCTCAATCAAAGGTGAGTAGTCTAGTGATTTTCAATTATTGATTAAACAAACGATAATTAGTTTAATATTAGAATTCAATTTACAATTCGACAAAACGTACTCAATTAATCGATTATTCGAAATCTACAATTAAATTTGATGTCTTTTCAATAAATTGTGATCAAATAGAAAAATAATAATAATAATAATAATAATAGAGTGTTTCTAAAAATATTACATTATAAACAAATAATCCAGCTAAAAATATCGAATTTTTTATCGATTAATTGGGGATTCTGAAACAAGGGGTTGATAGAACGCCAACACCAAACTTGATTTAATTATCAAAAAATTTTCAATCAATATATCAACATCTGCACGTGGCTTTAGGGGAGCAATTTCGGTCGTGTGGCTTATATATCTATAGAGGGTCGTTCTTTTTCGGACGACCTTTATAATAAGGATTGTACAGTTGCGAAAATTTACAAGGGGAGTTTTATGCATTTCTATCCCAAAGGAATCATCGTGAAATAAATTATAGACTAGAGAGAGAACAAACATCGTATTGTAAAGATGAGAAAAAAAGAGCAGAATTGAAATGCGGTATAAATGAAGATTTCTTTTATGTGATGACAAAAAGCAACACTGGGGTTGAAATTATATATTTTTTTTTAATGAAATAATTAGAATTTCTCGTGTCTATATTAAATTTTTATAATTTAATTTGATAAAAACAACTATAAATTCAGCAATAAATTTTTCTTTAGCTCATTTTTTTATTTCTTGAAATCAGATTCATATTTATCGATTCCACTGGGCAAATCTCGCGGAAAATTTAGAGCATCCGGCCTTGTAAATAACGATAAAATCTATTTTCCTATACATCAATTGTTAATACAAAATTCCTATCGATATCCTTTTCTAATAACTAATAATAAACACTTATTTAGCCTTTGATCAATAGTTTGTCCTTGTTAGTTCCTAATTTTTTTGTATTAATAATTTATCAACTACAAACCTTATCACAATAATTTATATATTGATATTAGAAATATTAGTATTTTTTTTTTTATTGGCTTGGGTCGAATTTATCTGGGGCATACAATTTGGAGGTCTGGCCTGGCCAAGGCCTTCCCGTACAGGCGTCCTAGTTTCGTACGTGGCCGTCATCCACGAATTAGGTCCTGGCCCAATACAAACGGTTTGACATCAAACGAGGACATTGTCTAGGTCGAGGCTTGCCGAATTTCTGGTGGCCTCGTTCAAGGTAGAACGACGATTGATAAAACGATTTTCACCTTGTAATTTTACGATAACATAGAGAAGGGCGCACGCAATACGACAATCTTGAAGGGTCAGCAACCGTTAAATGACTCCTCAATTATT
>JAZBGZ010000484.1:15832-33545 GCA_037414795.1 Stenodera caucasica | reverse complement strand
AAGTAGAAAACATGATTGGTGGTTTATTCATTTATAATCATAAAGGTGAAGTTTTGATATCTCGAGTATACCGAGATGATATTGGACGTAATGCAGTTGATGCATTTCGTGTTAATGTTATCCATGCAAGACAACAAGTACGTTCACCAGTCACAAATATAGCTCGTACATCATTTTTCCATATAAAAGTGAGTTATTTTCGTTCAAAATTTCCATTTTTTAGGTACTTTATTTATTATGTATTGTTCTTATTATTAATTTTAAAATTAGTCAAGATTTATTACTTTCGTTTGCAAGAGCAGTGAGATTAATTAGATTCAAGGAAATCTGTTTATGTATAAAATAGAATAAGTTGCGATAATATTATCAATGCTAAATAATTATTCAAATGATAATTTTAATCATTTATTTTTGTGTAGAGAGCGAATATATGGATAGCTGCGGTCACCAAACAGAATGTAAATGCTGCTATGGTCTTCGAATTTTTATTGAAAATTATTGAAGTAATGCAATCTTATTTCGGAAAAATTTCCGAGGAAAATATAAAAAATAATTTCGTCTTAATTTATGAGCTATTAGATGGTAAGATTTTTCCTAAATTTCATAGAAACACATTTTTATTAATTGGAAATTATTATGGGGCACAGAAATTTTGGATTTTGGTTATCCACAAAATACCGATACTGGTGTATTAAAAACATTCATAACACAACAAGGTATCAAATCAGCAACAAAAGAGGAACAAGCCCAGATAACATCACAAGTAACTGGTCAAATTGGTTGGAGACGTGAAGGAATTAAATATCGTCGTAATGAATTATTTTTAGACGTTTTAGAATATGTTAATCTGTTAATGTCACCACAAGGTATAAATTTAGATTTATTTCCGAAGAATATTCTCGTTAATTTCAATTATTTAAAGGTCAAGTCCTTTCTGCTCATGTTGCTGGTAAAGTTGTAATGAAATCATATTTATCTGGTATGCCAGAATGTAAATTTGGTATAAATGATAAAATTGTTATGGAAGCCAAAGGTAAAGGTACACTAGGTACAAGTTCTGATTCAGATCAAGCACGTTCTGGTAAACCAGTTGTTGTAATTGATGATTGTCAATTTCATCAATGTGTTAAATTAAGTAAATTTGAAACTGAACATTCCATTAGTTTTATACCACCTGATGGTGAATTCGAATTAATGAGGTAATTTTTTTCAATTTCATCTTGAATTATTCTATGAAAAATTGAAATTGATTTGTCAGATATCGAACAACAAAAGACATATCTCTACCGTTTCGTGTTATACCATTAGTTCGCGAAGTTGGCCGTACCAAAATGGAAGTAAAAGTTGTACTAAAGAGTAATTTTAAACCATCATTGTTGGGACAAAAGATTGAAGTTAAAATACCAACACCATTGAATACATCTGGTGTACAACTAATTTGTTTGAAAGGCAAAGCTAAATATAAGGCGTCTGAAAATGCTATTGTCTGGAAGTTAGTTTAATTCCAATTGGAATATATACAATTTATTAATAATTAATTTCATTATAGAATTAAACGTATGGCTGGTATGAAGGAGACTCAATTATCTGCTGAAATTGAATTGTTAGAAACTGATACAAAGAAAAAATGGACACGTCCACCAATATCAATGAATTTCGAAGTGCCATTCGCACCATCCGGTTTTAAAGTACGTTATCTAAAAGTATTTGAACCAAAATTGAATTATTCAGATCATGATGTTATTAAATGGGTTAGATATATTGGTAGAAGCGGTTTATATGAAACTAGATGTTAAGTTATCCAAAATACAACCCTATTAATGAAACATACCAGTAAACAGAAAAAAAAATTAGTAATATTTTTAGTTTTACTATATTCTTATCCTTTATTTTGTTTATCGAGAGAAACAAATCTAAATGCTCTCTTCTATTTGAATATTTTGATTGACTCCAGATTTTGCTTAGTTTCAATCTATATATAAATAAATATTGAAATGAGTGTGCTTGTATAACAATGAGGCAGATATCTCCTTCTTAGTATAAATGTAATAATGTATAATCTTTAAAAATTAGGAAATACAATTAATGAAAATTGTTGATTTTTATTTTTTCGGTAGATGGCGCCATTAATAACTTAACAGCGATATCTGTTATTAGAGTGACAAACTAACTATCACTTTTTATATTCGAAATACTCATATACAAAATTTATTATAAAATCGGCTTATACCAAATAATTTGTCCACGTAAACAACCACTAACTAATAACATATCAGTTGGACTAAATTTACATGATACAACAATGTCAGGATGATAATTATCAAATTCTAATAATTTGTTTAATTGCTTAGGTTGATTTGGTACACAATATGTTAGTTCTTGATAATCATCACTAAAGCCCAATAGACGTATACCATTACCATAAGGTGAACATATAATACGTCCATCATTTGAATAGCATAATTCTTTTATAAAACCACTACCAACATTTTTTTCATTTATATAATGCGTTAAACGTGGTAAATTTGATATAACTTTATTACGTTCTTCTGGATGTTGTTGAAAATATTCATTATAACGATTTCTACCAATCAAACCACTATTTATGATGCCCATTGATGGGAAATGGAAGCCTTCAAATAAATTTGGTCGAGCTTGTCGATCACTATATTGATAATTCGATATAAAACCCATCCATAAATCGGATGGTATTTGATTATTTACATTATTCTCATCTGAATCGGAATTTTGTACATCTTCTAATTCATCTATATAATTATAACAATCTTCATATTCGAAAATTTCGCGTTTTTGTATATCATGTACACTTGTCACCTGAAATTTTTGGATAATAAAATAAATCTATTTTAAAACATAAAACAAAAATACTTCTTCAGATTCATTGCTGCTAAGACAACGTGAAACAACATTCCAACCATGTGGATGTACTTGTAATGAACTAATAACTTCAGCATCTACTGTAAAATCATCAATGAATTCAACACGATTTCGTCGACGTGTTGGTAAAAATAAATAATTGAAAATTGTACCAGCTGGGAAACTTTGACCGCTTGATTGCATTAGACGGTATAAAAGCGGCTATAATATGAAAAAATCATTATCAAATAAAATATTAAAACAAATCCAAGACATACTCTAAATGATTTGAAATCAGTTGATAAAGTAGCTAAATTTAAATCATGTATAATTATCATATAACCACCAGTGGTTGATATAATCATTTTACTACCATCAGGTGATAATTTCGTCCGCATCAAACCATTCATTAAAAATACTTTATCATACAACATACTATTTTCAGTGGGACTTTTTAAATCCCAAGCATAAATACTACCATCAAATGCTGATGTTACCATTACATTATCTTTATCACAGAATTCAATATTTTTCACCTATCAATTTAAAGAAGATTCGATTAAACATTAATACATATAAATGTCCAAATTTGGAAAAATTACCCAGTTTGAGTGACCATGTAACGTTTTCAGATGACTTTTTAAATTTCTTGTATCCCATAATTTCACTGTATTGTCATCTGAACATGTTGCAAATTGTTTATCATCAAAAAATCGTACACAATTCACACAACTATCATGTGCACGTTCTAATGTATATAATTGTTTTTGTGTTGATGCATCGTACATTAAAACACAATTTTTCTCGCAAGCTGCCACTAATAGACGTCTTTAAACAAAATTATTATCATTATTGAATCAATATTATATTAATAATAATTGAAAAATATTACCCATCTTGACTGAATTCGAGATTAAAAACACCACCACGACTATCACCAGGACTCGTATTACCATTTAACATATATTGATCTAAATTACTATATAATTTACCAGCTACATGATCATCATACCCTATATAACGTTTTAAGCCGTATTCTCTTATTTTTAATATTTTATTCACATTAATTTTATCACAACTACTATAAACTGTACGTTTTTTCGTTGTAGATTGTTGGGTTGTCATTTTTAATTTTTCACTTTTATAAGATATACATATTAATTCATCTATCATTAACTTCATCTACTTCCAAAATGAATTATTTAAAAGTTTTTTGCTTGTTTAATATTCTTATTTTTCATAAAATATCGAAATCACATGCAAAAACAAAATATTTAACCAACAAATTTTGACAAACGGTTACCAATATTTTTATAGTGAAGCGAAATATTACCAGATTCTTGTTATTGGTGGTAATGCGCTTAGCGTTGATACAGAAGGATAACTTTATTCCGACTATCAATCTATGCGATCAAAATCAATTAATTGAGAATTACAGATCAGAGTATGGCTAAATAATTGCAAAATTACTAGTGAGAGAAGTATAGATGAATTTAATAATATTTTATTTGTTTCAATATTGATAATTGGAGCAGAGCTCCGCTTCTAAAGTTTGACTTCCTGTTTTGACAGCTATCAAATGCAGTGATAAAAATAATTTTTCAACGATTTATTTATTTCATTTCAAAGACTATTGGAAGATGTGGAAATCACAAAAAACAGATCCATTTAGTGATAAAAGCAATATATTTCATGATTTAATTGGAGAATGTAAACATTCAATACCAGGTGCCCGTTTATCATATTTATTAAGAAATCGTTTAGAGAAATATCCAATAGAAATACGTCGTGAAATTGTTAATAAAGTTAAAGTTGGTTGTTCACCATTATTTATAGCATGCAAAAAAGGTCAAAATGAGATCGTTGAATATTTAATAACTGTATGTAATGCTGATATTGAACAAAGAGGTTTATATGAAGTACCAGATGATCGGTGAAATTTTACATAAACTTAGAATGCAATCTCGATAATAATAGAATATTTTTTTTTAGGTCAACGCATGTTGTAACACCTTTATGGTGTGCTGCTGTATCTGGTAAATTATCAGTTGTAGAAACATTATTAAAAAATAATGCTGATATAAATGCTGTATCAGATACAGGCTCAACACCTGTTCGTTCAGCATGTTTTATGACACATTTTGATATTGTTAAATATCTAGTTGAACATGGTGCAAATATCAATCGTCCAAATTATAATGGTGGTACTTGTTTAATAAATTCTGTACAAAGTGCCTCATTGTGTGAATTTTTATTGAAACATGGTGCCGATGTTAATGCTAGAGATATACAAAATAAAACAGCATTACATTATGCTATACAAGAACATCGTTTAGAAACAACAAAATTATTATTAAAATACGGGGCAAATTATTTGGCTAAATCACGTTATGGTGATGATGCGTTACAAATGGCTTGTTTGAAAGGTGCAACTAGAATATTTGAATATTTAACAATGAATATACAGTATAATAATGAAAGATTGGCTAATGCACATGAATTAATGGGAGCTACATTTCTTGATGAACATAATGATGCAGTTGTTGCATTATTTCATTGGCGAGAAGGACTCATCTGTCGACAGAATCATGGTAATTTTTCCATAAAATTATATAAAAAAAAATATAATTATAGAATAAATGAAAATTTTAGGCTTATTACCTAAACAACCCAAAATGGAACCAAGAGAAGGCTATCGTTATCAAATCGAATTCGAAACAATCGATGAATTAGAGAATATATCAACTGATCTTGATCTGATGAGAATTCAAAGTTTATTGATTGCAGAACGTATCCTAGGATCGCACCATAAAGACATAATATTCAGGTTGTCTTCTTCTATTCATTATATTTATTTTCTAGATAATTATTCATTTTATTTGAAGGTTGATGTATCGAGGAGCGACCTATTCTGATATGTTGCGTTATCAACGTTGTATTGATTTATGGCGTCGTGCTTTAGAAATTCGTGTACAAAAAGATTGTATTTTATATACAGATACATGTTATACTGCACAGGCATTAGTACGACAAATGGTTGATTTTCAACAAAAAGTACCACCGAGAAATATAGATGATTCTAAACAAAGATTCCATGATATTGTTGAAACATTTAAATTAATAACAACTGATATTTTAGGTATCTTTTTCAATATTTGAATTAATTTAAATTTTATCATTGATTTCTTACAGATATTCGTCAACTGTTAAATATTCGCCCTGTTTATAAACAACAAGCTGATTTCTTTGATAAAATATTAAGATGTATAACACATCTAATGTATTTAATGATTGAAACAGCAAAAACTGAAGATCAATTGAAAATTATCACAAAATTAATTATGAATTTAATCAAATTAGATCCAAGAAGTGGAACAACAGGTGATAGTTTATTACACTTATGTGTATCTAAATCGAATACGATTCGATCAAGTTATTTTGCTGGTGAAGACCCAATCGTAATGATGCTGTTTTGAAATTTAATAAAATCAAATAATAATAATGGAAATTTTAGGTAATTTTCCCAACACAGACAGTAATACGATTTTTATTAAATTGTGGAGCTGAGGTAAATTGTCGTAATGAAGCTGGTTTCACACCATTACATATTGCCACATTAGCTGATAATTGTTCAAATTGGGTAAGCTTATTATTATTATTATTATTCATTATTATAATAATTATTATTGTTTGAAAAACAAAAATTTCTGATTGTAGTTGATTAATTTATTATTGGATTATGGAGCCCATATTGATCAACCAAATGTGGCTGGAGTTTCACCATTACATGAAATAACTGAATTAAATAGTTATTCTTACATTAATGTTGATGTTTTGAGTCATATTAATTTGAAATGTTTAGCGTCTAAAGTTATTATTAATTATCAAATATCTTACCAGAATCAAATACCGAAAACATTAGAAAAATTCGTTTTATTACATAAACCTTGAAGAGATTCTCGAAAGATCATAACTTTGTTATTTATTATACATATATATAAGACTTAACGGCTCGATATTGTATTTTTTAAATACATAATTTTTTTTATAACACTCTCTATTGATTATATAAAAAATATTATTTGTATTTATTTGTTCATGATTGTAAATAATTCAGAAGTGTGATTTTCTTTCATTTCTTTATTTTTGACTGAAATATTCATATGTAATGCCAGAAAAAATATCGGTGTTAGCTTATTTTTCTTGTGAGATTATCCAGTTTTGCTTAAGTTTTGTAAATAATTATATATTTTACATAGACATGTCTTTATTAGTTTATTTCTGTCAACTATTTTAATCCTATATTCCTAGGTTATTCCTATTTCTTGGGCCTTCGCTTTTCAATGAAACTGATTGGTGAGTGATTTTATTATTACTTCTATTATTTTGACTATCTCACGGGTTATTTTGGAACAATTTTCAAAATATGCTGTTGTTATTTTCCGAGGAAATAATTATTAATATTCTTGAAGTAAGTCTTTAACTTTAATAATGAAAAATTTTGATATTTGTCTATAATTTATTACATAGATGAAAAATATCCAACTAAACTATCACATAATTCTCTATAAGTTGATTTAACCTTTTTTGAATTTAAGTAATAAAATACTAATTGTTAAAAATAAAGTAATCCAAATTAATGTAGCAATAAAACCATCATAAACAACTGGATTGCTGATACTCCAGCCTCTCGCTAATATACAACGTAAACTTTCTGTTGATTTTGTTAATGGTAAAACAAATGATAAATATGTTAATGCTTTATGCATCCCTTCAATTGGCCATATAATGCCGCATAACATGACAATTGGTAGAAAACTACCTAAAGCCATATAAGTTGCTGAACGTTCATTCTCACACGCACAGGCCACAACAAATCCTAAAATACGGAACCAAAAAAAAAAAAATCAAAATTATTTCTCTATTTAATTGAGGACTAGTTGCTTTCAAAGGGTTCAAACTCAAGCTAATATCCCATCTATTCTAGATTCAATTGATTACAGACTTCCAATTTCAAATATATGGTATAGTTGAGTTTGAAGCTGTTGTTCAACAACTAGCCCTATATCAGCAATTTCCAATTAACGAAACTAACCGAAACACATGCCGCATAATCCAGTTAGAATAGTCAATAAAATTACTAAGAATAAATTTCCATTTTGTGTTAAGCCGAATGCAGCAAAACCAAAAATCAGTACTAAAGCTGATTGACCTAACATAACTGTAAATTGTGTAACAACATGTGCAAATAATAATTCCGTACCACTAATACCATTAACAAGTGAACGTTCTAATATACCTTCATTACGTTCTAATAACATTGCACCGGATGTTAGTGCAACAGCCAAAAAGAAAATTATACTAGAAAACAAAACCAAAATTATTGAATTATTAGAATTTCGTCAAGAATTATATAATAAATAATTATTACGTTAGAATAACTCCGGGTGCTGCAAAGTCTGTAAAATCTGGACTACCATAACCATAAATTGGTTTCTCCCATCTTATTGGAATTGTGCCAATTTTTGGACTAATCTCGCATGATACTAAATAATCTTTGAAGAAGTCTTCGAATGCAAAATATAAATCTCGTTTGATGTAACTACCAAGATTTTCATCTATAATCGCAATTATTATTATGATTATTATTATTCTTTTATATACAAATACAGGTGTATCTAGATTGCCTGGATAAACTTTAGGCGCGTATTGTATTGAATTAATGAATCCCAACGTTAGATAGGTAGAATCGAGATCACCTGTATAAGTTATAAATTAGAGTTCATTTATACTTGAAATGTCTTGGAAAACATCAACAGTGGAACTTGCTATATCCCATTCAGGCAATGATCGTCCTCCTTCTAATCGAGCCCTCAAAGCATCAGAAAAATTACTTGGGATAACCAAACTAGCCCAACTATTTCCTTTTCGAACAGCATCATCACTCTCCTCTTTCGTATTATAATAAGTCTGAAAATTTTATTTATTTCATTTAAATACGATTTCACTAATATACGAGTTACCAATCGCAATGTTCGCTTTTCTAAGAAATCTAAATAATTACAACTCAATCTGGAACTGTTACATCCTGGAGTTAATTTGCACACTTCTTTATCTTCCAGCTCGAAATTAACAACTGATAAGTTCAAATCATGCGGTGCATGTCCGATAGCTAAACAAAACAACACCATTTGTGCCATTGGTAATCCGATTATAAAGGCCATAACTGGTGCATTCCGCCACATCCACAAGAAATTCTTCCAAATCAAAGCCCGCATATGACTGAATTTACAAATTTTGCACATTTCTGCGAATGTTAATGGTGGTTCCTCTTCGGGCGGCAGTTCAGGTGGTGAATTTTCTGTTGGTTCGGGTGCTATTGAAACACGCCCACCACGACTCGACATTGAAACATTATCACCAAATTCACCAGATATTTCGCCGACTTCATCGTCAATAACAGCAGCCTCGTTTACTGTACCGCTTGGTAAATGGATGGATTCGGTGACACTGTTAATGATGCTGGAACGACGACGTTTGCCCAAATTTTGTATGACGCTCAATTTCAAAAAGACATTCTCTAAACTGTCTGCATTAAATTGGGTAATTAGCCGTTCTGGGGACTCTTCAGCTAGGAAATAACCGCCACGCATCAAACCAATCTAGAAATTTTAAAAGAAAAATAACAATTTTGTAGGTGTTCGTTTTTATTTGAAGGAGGACAAGGCGAACGAGCTTATGGATATATAGGTGGCATTGAAATCCGGGTAATTAAAAATAAAGAATATTCTAAATTGATTACTGATTATTCATAACAAATTTGAGAATCTTCGCAAGGTTCTTTTTTTATGACTCTATATGGAAACATACAGTGAATCCCCGCTATGTTATTATCACGAATTCTTACGTTGAGTGTATGTTATTCAGTGGATAGTATTGGAAAAAAAAATAACGGAAAGGTCCACAGATCAAAGTGACAAACTTTGAATTGTTTTAGTTGTTATAGCCAACTTAATTAAGTCAATTAGAAAAATCCTTGAATTAAAACGAATATAAACAAATAACAAGAGAATAAATATTTGATATATAGGTTTATGCATTTTCTATTTTCGGAATTAGTCTTTGTAATAGGTATTTCCCGGAAAAATTTCCACACTTACTAGATGTGCTTGTCGCGTTTCATCAATATAATGTGTTGTAATAATGACCGTAGTTTTGCCATGTTTTGTAATATCAACTAAATGATTCCATATATTTTGTCGCAATAACGGATCAACACCAACAGTGGGCTCGTCAAGTATCAATAGTTCTGGTTCATGTATCAATGTAGCGGCTAATGAGACTCTTCTCTGTTGGCCGCCGCTCAAATTCTTAACTAAACGATCAGCATCCGGCAACATTAAGAAATCAATCAAAAAGCTCAATTTATTCTCAACTTGTTCTGTTGTCATATCCGATATCCAGCCGAAATATTTCAATGTTTCCCGAATTGTGAATTCGCCATATAAGGCTATTTCTTGCGGCATATAACCAACTCGAGGTCCTGGTACGCCACTGCCCCGGGAGCCTGGCGTTCCACCCAACACCCATAATTCACCGGAATTTAGACGTTTCCGTCCAACGATACAATTCAATAATGTGGTTTTGCCACAACCACTGGCGCCCAATAAACCGTAAATTGTCCCTTTTGGTACGGTCATATTGAGACCATCCAGGATGACGTATGGATTGCTTCTTGTACCGTAACGTTTATAGGCACGTCGTACACAAACGGCTTGTTGACGACGTGTTTGTACCGTTGACATTTGTACCTTGAACTGTCTCCGGCGCAATTCTAAATCGTTGGAACTTTCCGTCATTGTGCTAGAAGGCGATTTGTCTGGAACATACGGATATAAGCCAAATTGTTTATTTTATTTATTTATTTATTAGTTATTATTGTTGTTTGAAATGTATTAGTCTTTGGACAAATTACAATAAAAAAACTATTAGGAAAACTGTTATTGTATCTAAATTGGCCTTGGACGCTGACACTGGACCTGACAATCTTCAATAATTATCTACCTATTTCCTATAATTTTTTTCAATATTTAAATTAGGAAAATATTTTTTTTAGTTATAAATAGCATTAAATTATTAGCAATTTGTTCATAAGGTATCAACAATAACAATAGCAAACAATTTTAATGGAAGAATAACGAAATAGGAAAATTTGTTAATTTTTAATTAGATGCAACTAATTTTTATAAGAAATATAGGTAATAAAATTAGATATGAATCTCAATTGTTGTCATTTAAATATTTACTTCGCAAATTCACATTCGACCATGATTTTTACAAATTCGTGAACGGTCTTTTTGTTTTTTTATTGACTCAGTTGTATTTTTAATCTTTCCATAATTGGAAGTCGTTCTTCAAATTATGATCATCCGCATAATCAACGTTAACACTAGCAATAGCGCTATTTTATAATGTCTTCATCTTAGATTCAGTCTATTGTTGTTGGGATTTTGCGGAGGAATTCTGGTAGTTAAATATTTTATTAATTATTTCGAATTGTTTTGAAATCGACTAACGATCTCCGGCACTTCAGAAAATTTCATTATTTTTGTATCTCTTTTTCCCTTTTTGATAATTCAATAAATATGAAGTTTAAGTAGTTGAGAATTTTAGTGAAAAATTGAATTTTTTGGTGAGACTCATTTTTCAGATAAAATAAAATATTGGAAATTATTTCAAAAACATCGGAAGTTTTTTCGAAAAACTTCGCAAATTTGGATAAATATCACAGTTTTAATGACGGTGGAAATTAAAAAAGTGGAAAATTTTTGATGAAAAATATAAAAACTCGATAGAAATCATAAAATTTCTCAGCTAAGGTTTCTGGAATATCCCAGAGCTTGTCTTTTGGCCGTCAAAATGGTTATTTTTTTTTAATTTTTGATTTTCATTAGATTTTTCCTTACAGATAGGTAAC
This sequence comes from Stenodera caucasica, assembly GCA_037414795.1. NCBI lineage: Eukaryota > Metazoa > Arthropoda > Insecta > Coleoptera > Meloidae > Stenodera > Stenodera caucasica. Next base: position 21,691 of record JAZBGZ010000484.1, on the reverse strand, counting down.
TAATTGGAAAGATTCTCGCAATATTTTATTATTTGTTAAATAATATCAAAAATTAGTGTATTGTTGAAAAGTCGGTCACATACAAGATTCGTTAAATTAAAAAATAATTGGATTACACGGTTCAAATGAATCATTGAATGGAACAATGCCAGATTATATCACGGAAAATTGTGAAAAAATACAAGAGGATAGAAAAATCAAATTTCCCTAAATGAAATCCAGACAAAAAAAAAAAATCTTGTGGAGAACTTGAAATAACCAGATCACGGTCAATTAATAATAAATAAAGCCCGATTTCATAACTTATCCATAATCGATTTCAATTTCAAGGTAAATGGTCTATTAATGAAATGTCCATCGATTTATTCCATTAAATGAAGTTAAATTATTTTTGAAAATCAATAATTGTTCAATAAATTATGATCCTCATGTTTGATGAAGACACGCGGCTCATTTTGCTTGAAAAACTTGCGCTTGAATTATTATTTCAAACTCTAATTTAATTAATAAAATTAGTGTAATAAAATTACATATAATCAAACGTTATCATAGTAAGAAAATATTGTATTTGATCAATTTGTTTCGTCAAAGGAAATTCTTGTTACCGAAAAAACAAATGGGCTATAATTAGTTTTTTTAATTGAGAAATAAATTTTCCAATTGACCGGGTTTTGTTTTCGAACAACAATAATGTTTCCACTATTATAGGTAGAAGAAAATTACAAAATTTCCATCAATTTTCTCAATCACAATCAACGAAAATAGTTCTCCTTAATAACGAACAATTTTTCGACGAATTTCTAATTTGGAATAAATGACAACAATTTAGTTATAGTTTTCAAACAGCACGAACATTAATATTTATTCCAATGATTTGACATTATTATGGTCATCATCATTTGGGAAAATCATCGATTAGTCGGTATTATGGTCGTCCGGAAATAGTAACGTTAACGATCGAAATTGGAAATTTTTTGTTTTGAAATTGGAATTTTAGTATGTGGCCTTGGCTAAATTTTTCGATGACTCTTAAGAATTGGAAAATTTTCCAAAGTGATTTTTGCGTATTCTTTAATAAAAAATCTAACAATAATAGTGAGATTTATTGTTTATTCGAATAATAATTTCGCAATATTGTCCCAGTTCCATTAAATTGATGAAGTAATTGAAAAAATGCATCGATAGCGTTTTCGGTAGCACCAAAAATTCCAATTATTCATACAATATAATCTATAAAATTAACAAATTACTTACTTGATAATTTTCAATTTAATTTATAAATAGTTTTTATGAACTATTTAATTGTTGATTGTTTTGAAACAATTGGAAAGTAGGCACCATCCACTTGATTTTATTTTTGTTCGATAAATAATCCAGTCAACTATTCACCCTGGTTTCAACTAAAAGCGGCATTATTTTCCACGCAAGTTTCACCTATGAAATGTTTCGAAGCTTTTCGCGCGCGCAAAGTGGGGTGGAACTCTTCACTTTATTGGTTTCGCTATAAAACTGGTCGATTGTTGATTTTTCTTTTGAATTTGTTATGTTTCAATATAAGAGAGAAAAGTAAGGTAGGTATTTGAAGAAAGGTCAAATTTCACGTCTTTAGAAATTTATTATTATTATTCAACATTTATCAAGAGGCGAAATAATTACAAACGCATTAGCCCTCAAGCTATATAATTAATGAGTATTAATGACATTATCCAACTTTTATCGTTTATTTTCGTTTTTTTTGTTCACTTCATTAAACAAAATAGCATAGAATTTGCGTCATTGAATTATTAATTGAAGCTTAAGTTGTTAACATTGAGTTTCAATCCGCTAATCTTCAAACGAAGTTCAAGGTTATGTGCCAAGTTATTTAACGAATCGTTCAATTTCGAAAATAATTGTTGAATTATTGATTGAAATACCCGCAGTCTCAATAATTCAGCTTTCCGCCATCTAGTATTTTTCAACTGAACAAATGTGTGGATTGTAATATTTTTCTGAGTTCCAGTAAATAATACGAGATGGCGTTAGCTTGTAGACGAGGAGAATTTGGATGAAGATGAGTATTTGGTATAGAAAACAGTTCAAAAGCGATTAAAATTTTATAAAAACATGTAATAATAGTTTTCAAGAATTTCAATAAATAATTGTAATTTTAATTACAATTCGAAATAATTATCGAATGGTTTTTTTTACTTGTAAAATATACAATTATCATTACTACCATTAATTCTATTTTTATTATTTGACTTTAGAAGAGACATTTATTAATTATACAGGTCGAGGATTTCCAATAAAACTTGTAGGATCGGTACAGTCGCATTTATGGCAATATTTTAAAAATTCTTTCTATTATTGTATAGATGATTTATTGACTTATTTGTACGCCTTAAGGCTATTTCACACACGACCGATGTAATTACCCAATTTATAAAAGTTGTTTCGTAATAAATTAAGATGCGTAACATTTAATATTAGAATTATACAAGATACTTTGAAAATTTTGGGCTTATTAACCCATGTCTTTCTCATCAACAAGAATAAAAAAGTTGCTAAAAATTGAGAATAAATTTCAATTGAGACCCAACTTTTTGTCTTGATTAGAAGAACACGACTACAGATTTTACAGCATTTGTATATTTTGAGCTGCTTCGAAAATTTGTTCAACATTGCTTAACATTTTTCTGGATCATGTGAAGCATCCTTTATCGTTCAAAATGTCTATAATTCTATTTACTTGTCTTAATCAGAACTTATTTATTATCACGCAGAAGAGTTATCCTTGATTAACGAATATTAATTGATTTTTCCTGTTTTGCTGCAATTTATAGGTGTTTTTAATTTGAAAGAAAAAGTTGTTTTTCTATTATTATAATTATCAATTATAAAGGTGACAATTTATCTATATTTAGTGAAATTTACGAAAATGGACTAACTCAAACTAGAAGATCGAAATCAGCAATTGTTCTTCAATTTTCGAAGAAATCTTCACTTGAAGTAATAATAAAGCTCGGATCTGATTTCATCCCTTTAATGTGTCAAGTCAACTATTTCTGTAATCTTGATAATTATTTGGAGAAAATAAAACGTGCCGGACCGTGCGCGTGGCTTTAGCCTAAAGGTGTACCTTGTAATAATTTTTATTATTTTGTAAACTCATTCGTAATCAATTTTCGATTACATAAAATTTACCAATAATTTAAGCAATAAAGTTCGGGGCAAATTTGTAAAAATTTTATTAAATAATAATCAAGAAGCATACCGTTTATACCCATTAATACTTTGCGCATTTTGTAATAATGGTAAAATTTCTTCACGAATACTGTGCCCTAATCCCATACTGGGAGTAGAAGGCTCCCCATTTTGACTAGTTTCTATTAATTCGGAATTTTCAACTTTTCTCCATGGTAAAATAATCCGTTCAGATCCACTCACCCAACGTCGATATACCAAACAATTGAATAGAGCTTGTAGTGGATTCATTAGTGCCTTGAATCAAAACAATTGCAACAATCGAAACAATTGACTCTGATTGATATTTGGAATAACTCACCATGACGTACCAAAGGACTATGATAAAATTTGTTGGTAAATTGAACCAAATTGTCCACAACATTATGCTATTAACCAAATTCGGTATCCAGCAAACATAGAAAACTCCAATAATTACAGCAAATTTGATTTTGATTGCATCAAGTATGGCCCGTTCTCTGGATGTAAATTGTCCAGAAGCACTTGTTATAATGTATTCCATGTCTCTTGTTGAACAGCGATACAATATCGGATTCACAATCATTACAATAACAATTGGTAAATAAGTAGCCAGATAATTCGGTAGAATTCTCAAAACTACAGTTTCCAAAGTTTGCGGCATATGACAACTGCAATCAATTGAAATACAGTTCGTTCCAAAATTAGTGTTCCGGTAGGCTTACTTGGCATCAGGTATATAAAGCAATGACAGTCCGATTGGTGTCAGAAAAGCTGGAATTATCCAAGCAATCAAATGATAGTATGTCGGCTTGGATTCTTTTTCGCTCAAAATCAGACGCATATCGACTGCATATAAGAGCGTCCATAACCATGTTGCCGTATAGAAATATTGAATGAAGGCCTAAATTGAAAAAATAATCTCAACTATTCGATTTGATTGATTAGTTGATTAATTACGGATGATATTGAGCAGAATAGAACGCTCGAATCGTCTTCTGGTGACGGCATGATATTTTTCGAGTTCAGCCATAATGACGACCGGACGAAGACGCCTAAAGAGGCCAACAGATCAGCTACGGCCAGCCAAACGATGATACGACGGCCTCTTGTTGTCGAAAACGATAACCAGCGATGTCTTGTTGAGAATTCTGCACGTGGCAGAATCTATAAATTTATCTTTTACAATATTTATTTAAATTTACTCTTTTGATAATTAATCCGATAATTAACATACTTGATAGATAGCACCTAATATACCTAATGCTGATGACAACATACAAACAATATTGTAAGTGTCTGTGTTAAATTCTGCCATAATCATATTGGCCAATAATGTTCGATTGGAATGATGACAACAAAATGTTTGGATTGTTGGATCCATTTTCTTAAGCTTTTCACCAAATTCACTGGTTTTTCTCTTATTTATAGTTTAAATTAAATATAATTTATATTTTTTTCATTTAAAAAGATAAATAAATGACGCAGACATGTTTATAAAATAAAGTAAAAACACACACTGTGTACTGGTAGTTTCTCATTGAAACCTTGTATCTGTTATCTGTCTAGTGATATGTAACATGATAGGAGACTTATGTTAAAAAAAAAAAAATGAGTACCAATCGATGTGTCTACGATTTCACAAAAGTGAAATTATCTTAAAACATAAAAATTCGATTCGAATTTGAATAAAATTGTGGGGATCAAACTCATTAATTATATTAACCGCACCACGAACGTTAACACTTCTCTATCAATCTAACGTCGACGTTAACGTAAGATTCTGACGCATCACTCAAGAAACCAATCCTGATTGGTCCAGATTTTGCGCATTTTCCCACTAATCAAAATATAAAACAGCATGTAATTGTATCTGTATTATTAGCTTTTATTTTTGAGGCTGAGAAAATATCTAGACCATCGTCAATAAACATTCAGAAATTATTGTCAACTAAATATTGTGGAAGACTGGAGATATGCGGATTTTCTAGGGATGAAGTTGAGTCTTTTCGGATGTCCAAGAAAAACGACTCAGTTTCTCCAGTTTCTGTTGAATTTATTAGTAATCAATAAAATAAAATAAACAAAGATAAGAATGAGTAGTTGATGATAAGTGTGGTAGAGATAACAGTTGTTATAGTAATATAGATGATTGTCTTCCTGACTTGAATTTATCTTTTAGTTGGATTTAACTGGAGTTTGCTGTATTGTTGGTTGCCTCACTCTAGGCTATAAGTTTATCGATTGTTTTTATGGATAAGATGAATTATTGATTTTTATGAAAACTCTTGATTTTTGATTTGAGTCATTTCGTTTGAGCTTCATGTTATAGAAAAATTGAGGAATGATCATTATCAAGTGGAGGATTTCATGAGAAAAATACCTTAATTACAATGTTTTGAGATCTGCATTTTAATGAATACTTTTTTAAAATAATACAGGATAATTTATTGATTAATTTGCTTACTGGATGTTTAAGCGGATACATTATCTAGAAGTAATTTAAATAATTCTCATAATTACAAATTATGATAATGGAGAAAAATGGTGGATGCGCCGGGCGACTATTGGTAGTATATCACATTTCGCATAATGTACAGCGATTTTTTTTTTAATTAATGGATTCCAGACGATTAGATCCAAGTTGTGATTTCC